>VYZP01015615.1:1323-16381 GCA_013400635.1 Hypocryptadius cinnamomeus | reverse complement strand
TCAAGACACAGTCTGAAGCACAGACTATTGAAGTGTTGAAGTACTACTCTGAAAAAGAGGTGTTTAATGTTGACAGGTTCATTGGCACTAGTATTGGTCTTGCCTTGTTGCCTGACCTTAGCATCAACTTCCCTGTACCTGCTGTTGAGACTGAGGATTATCCTTGTTACTGACAGTTTCACTGCTGAGATAGGGTGACCTTCCTATTCTTTTGCCAATGTAGCAAGTCCAGATCATAGCTCACAACTTCTGAAATGTCAGCAAGAACACAGAAACTTTCTTCAGCACTGACAGTCCTGCACAGAGAGCAGGATGAAGCTCACAGTCACACCTCATCCCCAGAAAAAGAACATTTTAGTTTATTCACAGTACATTTCTAAGATACACAACCACTTGTGGCCACTTAAATAAGTCCATGTTAGCTGTTCACACTATGCTCCCTGTTTATATTCAGAAGCATGTACATACATTTTCATTGTGCTTTCGTCTGACAAGGACATGAAAGTGGGCTTTCTTCTACCAATTTTGTTAAACTGCCAGAAGACTTTCATACTGGGCATTCCTATTGTTGCAATGGCCAAAAAGCAAATAAGCCTAAGTCATTAGTCAGGATTTGGGGTTTATTTTACTCTCTCTTCACTGGAAAGTAGCGGCTATAATGCACTTCTGCTTTCTACAGAAATCCTCCTAGAAAATATTTAAAACACAACCTTTATGGGAAAAAATATGGAAGTTCTAGGGTTTGACTGATAATTACAGTCTTTTATTCTTGGCCAGAAACTTTCCTATTTGATACATTAGGTGGTGATCCTTATAAAAAGGTCAGGGGTAATTTCTTTTCCCTTAGTACTTATTTTCAATCCAGGTACTTTTTTCATACAGATTCTAAAGGCCTGACCATCAATACAAAACTTCAAATTATTTTAACAAGTCTTGATATCATGCTTTAACTTGTAATAGGATCTGTGTTTTTATTATTCATCCATCTATTTTAATTTAGTTTACATTTTGTATTTACACTTACTCTTTAGTCCTGTATAGGTTTTTTTTGTTGGTCAGACTTAAAACACCTTTAATATAAAATCAGTGTAAATATCACAAGGGCCAGATATGTTACTGGGTATCTGAGGAAGCAATCCAAGCACTCATAAGGCAACCTCCAAACATGTCCAACCCACTGAGGCAGGGACCTTGGAGCTGACTCACAGTGTTGGTCAAAAAGGACATTGTTTGAACTGCACGGACCTTGAATGCACATCTTAACATGATTTACATGATCATTATTAGGCTCACTATTGTTGGTTGTTTGAAGAGGTTGTTTTATTGTGGGAATAATTCATTTCTCACAAGTATTCTCTGAGTTCATACACCTGGCAGTTATTCCTACATTCTGGAAGAAACACTCTGTCAATGACGGAATGAGCCTTCCTGCTGTCTTTAAAAAAAGAAGACACCACTCTTCAAACTAATGTAAGGCCAGTTTTCTTTCTAATTAGAATCCTGGCTCTGGGGAGGCCTGTATTGGTAACACTTTCAGAAGTTAATGAAGCTGTTCTGGAAACAATTAAACCTTCCATGTATAAAACAGGGATTGCTAATGGGAAAAAAGGTCTTGTTGTGATCAGGTAGAATATCCTCTTTTTCACTAGATAGTGAAAGGTGTCCTTAGATGAATTAAAATCTAAATGTATAAGGCTAAGACTGGAGGAATAATACATAATGTGCTTTAATATTTCTAGAAAGGCTGGTAGATATTAATTATACATGTCTACAATTCAGTTAAGGCTTTTATTAGTCTCAGCATTCACAGTGCAGGGTAATAAATGGCCAAGTGTAACAAAGGAAACACAGTAACAAGAAAGAGACACTAGATCCACTGTGTGCTTAGCAGCAAGGTGAAGCAGTCAAATAGAAACAATTATTATTTAAAAAAACCTCATGAAAGAGTGTGTGTATATACAAGTTTTCCCAGAACACAGACTAGGACATCAAGGATAGTTCAGCTCGAACAGCACTGAAATCAATGCAGCTGCTCCACTGACTTTGACATACTTGATTTAGCCTTAAGAGTGTCTGGGTCACTGTCCCCTTCCTATCCAGTGAAATTTAAAATTATTTTAAAGTTTGTCCAGTGCTACTTTTCCTTCCCAGAGGACTCTGTAAAGGCAATAATATGTGTTAACACAGAACAATTAAGGTACTGTAAATTATCCAGAATTTTGCTGCAAATAGCATAGGGGTTAAGATTCCTTGGCATAAAAAACAAACAAACAAAAACCAAACCAAAACAAAAAAGTAAAAAAATAAATCATGTATGAAATGAAGTATTTTCTAAGTTATGCACACCATATTATCAAAATAGTAATCAACTATTTCTGTAAGTGGAAATACAAGACTGTCTTGACCATGGTAGGTCAAAATTTGAAGAAGTACTATCAACCTGAAATAAGATTATCATCATAAAATTAAAGTTGCATCATATTTGTTCTGCATATCTTCATTAGTTTTTATTGGTTTAAAATCACTAATCCTTAAAAAAGACCAACCAAAAGAATAACCAAAGAACAAAACTCCCCAACTCTTCTCTAAATGACTGAATCACAACAAATGGAAAGCAGTAAATGGCAACAATGAAAGAAAAGTACACCGAGGGTTCTGTCAGAAATACAAAGCAATATATTCCCTTCACAATATTTTTCTTATAAGGCATAATGCTATGTAAGCCTCTAGTTATGGGTGTTTACCTTTCCACAACTAGAAGTGCAACTGAGATCTGGGAGAAACCAACATGAAAATGAATTTAACACAGAACAATCTGTGTTAACTATTTCTAATCTAAATTATTGTCTAAATTCTATTTTGGTATAAGAGAAGTAATTTCTGAATTAATAACTTAATTTCCTTTGCATTCTTAAAGTTTTAGGTTTTCATGGTGTTTTCTGGTTTTTTGAAGGCATTCAGTTTACCAGTCTTTATTTTTTTCCAGTTCCTATAATCCCAGGCAATCTGAATCTTGCTCTTTCTTGGGTTTTGTTGGTTTTATTTTTTTTTTTCCTGCAACATGCACAGGAAAATCTCCATTAAATTTTAATTTACTGCCCGTTGTGGACAGCATATGTAACAGAGCTTCTACTTCATGCTCAAGAACTGGGAATTTATTTTTCCGGAGTAGATTAAATTTCACTTATTTCTTGTCTAAATGCCTTTTCCTACTACAAGGTGTGCCAGGCAGCCTGTTCTGCAGTAGTGCTCTACTCATTGCAGCAGCAGATGGCAACAAGCATCTCAAGGGTTAGGACTTGCTTCAGACTTTGGTCTTGCTCTCCATGCTCTGATACTATCAACAAGTTGTGCACTTTAGCATTTAGAAGAAAAGCAATTCACAAACAAAGAGTCACAACCTTCTGTGGATCAGTTAGCACAATCCAGCTAGCCTGCTAAATCAGATCTGCCTTTCTGTTCACTGTGACAACACCCTGAATGGTTGATTTTATGAAAAGTAGCTATTTAATCAACTCCACATAAAAGAAGGCAGTGAAGAACTTGGCTTTGTGCATATCCCATATCTTGAGTGTGACATAGCAGCATCTACCTCACTAGGTATTCAAAATGCTGATTAGACACAAGAGTGTGTGTGTGTAGGAATGGGGACAAAATAACCTCCTGGTTTTCAGAAATATTTTAGCTTCTACTCCAACTGGCACAAATTGCACTATTTAAAGTAGTAACGCACTTTTCAGTCGCTTTCTGAACAAAGCACTGTCTTTTTTTTCTCAAAAGACCTCACAGTGGTTGAATTCAGCTAGAACAATGAAGCAAATGTAAGAATATAAAAAGGACTTCATTAGTGTTAAATGGGAGATGAACTTCATGCACTTTTATAAGTTTGAATACTTGTGGGCCTTACACCTTCCTTTTACAAGCAATGGTAACATGGAAAGTAATTTTATTCTTTTAATCAAAAGCAGATAATCTGTAAGTATGCAGGGTCTTATGAACAGACTTATTATAATTTTATTTACTGATGTTCTGGTGTAGTAACATCATAATGTGTTTGAAGTTCTGAACTGTTGTGCCTAATCTCTTGTTCCAGTAAGGAAAAAATGAGATCAAATACTCATGTTATAATTTTACATCACTATAAATCAATCCTTTAACACCATCACAAAAGTGACACGTTTCTATTAAAAAAATAAACATGTGGTTTACAAATTTTTTAAATAATAGGACTATTCAAGCTTTGAGGTTTTTGACCTAATGAAATGATCATTTAAAAAAAAATCTATATGCTTGACATTACTATAGATTTTGCTTTTTTTGTTTGTTTTCTTTACCATGCAAACAGATATCTCACTCCAGAACCTGTGTAGTTTCTAGAGAAACCTTCCTCCTGGCTGAATGAAATCTGAAGTGCAAATATTTGCATCTAATTTCTTCTACCTGTCCTTGGCATAAGTATCCTTCTGCAATGCTTGTTTACTCTATGTCCAAAGCAATTGCCACTTCAGGATTTTCAAGGACAAAGACTGATAGAGTAATTTTATTGTGACTATGAAAAAGATTACTTGCTTATAAACACAATTTCTGAAAAACTCTATCTTCATAGGTAGTCATTCCTCCTGTTAGGTTTTGTAACCTCTTGGTAAGCATTCTCAGCTGGGGCCTCTGACAAACATTGCTCTGGGTTTGAACAACTGTTGTCCTTTTGTGAGTAGGTCACCAACCTGACAGATACAGAGCAATTTTGTCATTTTATCCCAGTATGAAGTTCCATCATTTGTCATGTGTGGTGCCATATTAGACAATCCTAATACTCCATGCTGCTCCTAAACCCTAAGAATTCTGGGTGCTGAGAGTTCCCTGCTCTAAACAGAAGTTAAGAACATTAAGAACCTCCAGAAACTGTTCAATGTTATGTAGGATCAGACTCTGGCAAGTTAGTAGTTTTGAAAACATAGCATGAGGCTGGAAACTATGGAACTGCTGAAAATTATAGCAACAGAGAGTGCACAACCCAGTTTTCTTAATAATGAAGCTGTACACACAGCCCTGCTTTGTCCTCCCTATATCCCCAGAAATTCATTCATTGTGACTGTCACCAAAGCAATCCTTCCACAGTGCAAGAGAACATTATTAATTGAAGGCAGATCCTTTAGCTTCACATAGGAGAAAGGAGAAAATTAGTCAGTGCAGTACAGTCCATTTCTGGCTTTGATTTGCTCATGAAAATAAGCACATAGACACCAATCTGTATGTAACCACAGCTATTCTAGAAAATCCTTCTTAACAGAACTAAATTATTTTTACAGATAAGCAGAGTTGTTGTTTTTTTTTCCCCTGCAAAATGTTATCACAGTATGTCAAAATTTTCAGTTAGTAACATTTATGTGATATCAGTGGCATGTCCAACATCATGATTTACTTCAGTTTGTCTGATATCACTCTTGACTAAAGCATCAGGAAAAGGATGCTGCTGGTGATAGAATAATAAGCTTGATGAACCAATACCTTAATCAAGTCTGCCAAATACTATCTTGCTATGAATAACCTGTTCCAGAGTTCACAATACTTTGGTACAGTATACTGCAAATAATTTCTGCCCAATAAAGAAACTTCTGCATGAGCTACAGCATTCAAGCAGTTAATGTAATGAGAGAAATTAGCATTCATGATATCTTTTAGAGAACAACACTTTTCTCTTAAACTATTCCCTTATCCTTCTAGAAGAAGAAAGCATGTAAGTCCTGATCACTAACCCAATTACTCGTACTCTTGATTATTTACATTGTTACTCAAAGCACACGTAAACTTTGTTTCAGCTTCCATTCTAAGAATGGATCAATGCCTTTCTAACATGGGATTGTACGCGCATTTGTTCATTTCTGTTCTCCTTGCATATTCCTACTGGAATTTCAGGCACACTCTACAGCCATACACACAGGTTGTCATACAGTCCTCTCAGAACAGAATGCTGATGTATTGCAACAATCCATTTTACACCGCTAATGAAGTAAAATTATGAATTAAAAAAAAAAGAAGGAAACAGAAAAAGAAAAAAGGCGTTGATGGTTGCTCTATGCGCACGGGGAAAAAAAAACAAAAACAAAAGGTGCGCTTATCACTCGACTCTCAGCAGCTGCCAGCACGAAAGGACACATCGCAGGGACACACTCCGCTACACGTCAGCCAGAAGCCGTCATATTTATTCATTCCTGACGCGGTACCGGAGCTCGGAGTTGGGTCTTCCACCGCTGCCGGCGCCCAAGGCGGGGGCCGGGCCGGNGACACCCGCAAGGGGCAGCCTGGCACCGGGAGCCGGAGGGAGCCGGCGGGGGAAGGCTGACAGCGGGGAAGGGGCGGGAGGCGAGGAAGGAAGGAAGGAAGGGGAAGGGGGCAGCCTGGCACTCAGACTCGGGGGCGGTCTCCAGGCACGGGCACAGAGCGAACCCGGTCAGAGCGCGGCACCCAGCGGTCGCTGACTCCGGGCCGGCAGCAATAGCAGCGACCGCGGCGGTGCCTGAGGGAGCCTCTCCGTGCTCGGCTCCGCGGTGCCGGTGACCTTCCCGGAGCTGATCGCCAGGCCGGGGCAGGGCCTCCTCTCCCCGCGGAGAGTGTGCACCAGGCCCTGGGGAGAGGGCAGGAGGCTGGGCCGGAATCCCCCGTTGCCCCCGGGTCCTCCTGGCTGCCGGCGGGGCCTGTGCGCCGCGCGGTTCGCCGCCGGGAGAGGGGCGGGGAAAGGCGAGCGGGACGGACGGACGGACGCGGCCGGGCTGCACCTCGGGACAGCGCGGGGCGGGCAGGCCCCGGAGAGAGCTGAGCTGGGCGGCGGAGGAGGCGGCCACCTCGGCGGCGCATCCCGGGAAGAGTCGGGACCTCGCCACCGCCCTCCTCCTCCTCCTCCCACCGTTAGCGGCTCCTCGTCCCGCGGAGAGTGGAGCTGCCGCTGCCGCCCCAGCTGGGACCCGCTGGCTGACACCTCCGGAACGCCGGGCTGCGGGGACGGAGCTGGAGCTGCCCGCCTGGAGCGCAGGAGTGGGAAGGACCGCTTGCTTGCGCGGAGCGGCGGGCGCTGAGCGCCCGGCCCGGGAGCCACCCGGGGAAGGTAAGTACCTTCTCGTCGAGTGTCTACTGCTTTTGGAGGCGAGGGGCGGGGGAGGGCAAGAAACAATCGGTGAGTGTCTCCCTTCCAGCAGCCCGGGGAGGGGAGGGGGCACCCGAGTCCGGAGGGCCGGGCTGGCAGCTTTATCTGCTGGATTTTAATCCCCATCGGATCCGGAATTGAAGAGATGCTCAGGCGGAGGCGCGCGTGTCGCTTCCCGGCACAAAGGGGCACGTTCCCCCGGGCGAGGGAGGTTGCTCCGCTCCGCTCGCTGGCTCGGCGCCGTGCGCCCTCTGCTCCGCTCCGGCCGGGCTGCGCTCCCGCTGCGCGCCGGCTCCAGCCCCGCTTCCCGAGGTCCCGCCGAGTGCCGCTGCTCCGCGCCGGCGGCCGGGAGAGCTGGGGCTGGCGGCCGCGGCTGGGACGGAGGGAGTCGAGCCGCGGGGTGTGAGCGCTCTGCCCGCCCCAACGGGACCCGGGGGCAGAGCCGGAGTTCGGCTGGGACGCTGAGCCGAGCAGGGTGACTTCCCCATCACCCGCCAGCCTCCCCTGCAAGCCTCCAGGCCGGGAAGCGCTCCTTTGGGAAGGCTTCTGCTATTACCTAGTATCCGAGAAGTGTGTCATTTAGATCGTTAATCCCTGCGCACCGGGGGTTCGGGGGAAAATAGCAACTTGCGGCCCTGTGGAGGTGACGTGAAGTTTGACAGTGCCTTATGTAACACTTTTTGGAGAGATTCCTAGTTTTTCTGTTGTGCCCAGTTTTAGTAAGCAAGTGGTTTTTCTTCTTTGGAGAACATCAGACAAGTGGGTTTTGTGTTTTCACCTGAGTACAGTGTCTCCTGCTTTGTTCAGCTTAGAACAGCGGTACTGGTACACAGGATATAAAGCCTACTTTTTCCCTACATTAGTTTTTTTAGGAAAATTAGCCAGTGAAGGCGTTTGAACAGTTGTTAGAAGGTCTCACCTTCTTCTGTATGTATTTCACATATCACTCTTAAAATTACTACGGGAAACATTTTCACAGCACTGATTGTCATGCATGTATTCTGGAAGGTATGGATGCTAGATTGGAAATGGCAGTAAATCAAATGTCTTTTAAACATTCTTAGCCTCTTTTTAGACAGTATCAGTGCTGGAAATGCTGGAAAGACTAGAAAGCACCAGACTAAAAAAAGTGCTATGTTAAAATCAGACCTGGCAATTGCCAACAGGTCAGCATATTTTATTTAATGGTATTTGCTGGATACAGATTTAATTTTCTGTGTACAAAATATTTTTTAAACTTGTTCAGTAGTAGAAGCAGCGAGAAATTTGATAAATGGGTTGAAATGTTGCCTAGTTTCCATAAGGGGTTATGTCTTCTAGCAGGGAAAAAACCCCAAAGCAAAAATAGAAAGCTAGCTTCACAAACAAAATGACAGTGTAGTGATTTGCCACATCTCTTCAGACTCCCACTGCACAGAGTCGCTAGGGGGACTGGTTTGGGTGGGCTTCTTCCCCTCATTCAGTGGTGAAAATTTACAGACTATTGTGATGATACCTATGAAATGTCCTTTTTTCTAGCCTCCATCATTATGCTGTAAGTTCAGAGGAGAAATCATATGTAGAAACTTGGGTGATGAGTTAAGGGCAGGGGTCTTCTAACAAAGTCGTTTTACTCCCTGCTGCAAGGGAGATAGATGATCAGAGGTTAGTTTACTTATAGGAATAGGACAAGCTAACAAAAAACCTTACATCAAATGTCTTTACTGTGTTTCAGTATTTTAAAATGGAGAAAAGTGAAAGAGATATGCCTATACTTCTTGAAAACTGGCAATTGCTAGGTATTCTGAGTTTGAAATGTGAAATTCTTACCGCTTAGGTGTCCTGTGACGGCCCTTGATCAGAAAGGCTGCAAGTCATGTAAGAGCCGCAGTAACTGCAGAGTCTCTGATGGATAATTGGATTGGTAGGTTGGTTTTGATTTTTTTTTTTGTCTTTTAATTGCCTGCAGTAGTAGCTGGTGCCTCTTCTCCATCCTGTTGATATTTAATTCTCATGATTTTTCGGTTATGTTGTGTGTGGCATATTTTGTGTTGGAAGTATATACCCTCTTCTCAGTTGCAGGTAGGTAAAGCATAGCTTGCAGGTATTTGACTGGCAGTATGGAGCAAGATACTTTTTTTTTTTTCATGTCTGAAATATACACGACTACTTATTTTCTTTGTTGTTTTGATGACATGAGAAGATTGTAAGTTTTCTCAGGTCTGGAAAAATATGCACCGGTTTTCTATAAAGGAGCACTGAAAACAGTATTACTTCTATCTTGAATTCTCTGTGCCAGCTACTCAATCTGCAGAAATTCCGGAGTACAGCCCTCAGAAAGCCAAAGTGCAGAGCAGGGATGAATGACTGCGTGCCTGTTGGTAACATTAAGATCTGTCAGAGGCTTGATCTGAAATTTCAGTGCATAGGACTTTTGTATTAGTAAAAGTAGTATTCCTTCTGAATTAATTATTTTAGAAAACTGTAAAATTAGGCATCTCCCAAGTGAACTTAACTCACTGAACTCAAGTGTTCTTAAAAACAATGATTTTGAACTTGTGAGACCACTTTCTGCTCAAATGTGTGGCTTTTGTTTTTACCTGGGATAAACAATCAGTTGTTAATAGACCCTTACTGGAATACTCTCCTCTTTTATCCTTTGTCTGATTATTTTTGTTTTTTATGTGGCCTTATAAGAGCAGCCTTGAAAAACAAACACAGACACAAAACCAACAAAACCCAAGCTTTTTTTGGTTTTTGCCTGATATTTATAAAGGCTAATAATTGGTAAAATTAATAATCTGACTACAAAGTCTTTGCACTGTGTGCTAAACTCTTGCTCCATGCAAACTCCTATTGATGTTGATGGGAGTGTTTATCTAGATCCAGAACAGCAATTAACTTTTTTAAAAATGTGTCTCTATCCTTATTTCCTGTCTTGTGTGAAAGCCTATGTTAATGAGTTCTTGTCGGCTTTGAAGACTTTTCATCATCTGTAGTAGAATAAATTAACAAAATGTCTGTTTTAAGGATATGAGATTTCTGGTGTATCTTCTTTTTCTGTAATGTGTCTGTGCTGATAATGTTAAGATTCGTGTCAGAAGAGAACATGATGGCCAGTGCAAATTTGCAGTTGGCTATTCTTCATGAGTTTGTCTCCATTCTCTTCAGAGTTGGCTCTTTTGGTTGTTTGCCTAATGCTGTGGTGAAAGAACTTTGTCAAAAGTGGTTTTGTGTGAGGAAATCACACAATGTCCATTGCAAGGAAATATGCACGTGTCCTTTGCAGGGAAACATACACAGTGTCCATTGCAAGGAAATGTACACATGTGTCCATTGCAAGGAAACGTGCACACATGTCCATTGCACTATTTTTGCTCTGTTGTCTGGATTTGGCTCATCTTCCTTTTGGTAGTGAATGCTAACTTTAAAAAACAACCATTGTTCATTAATGCTGGCCTTAAAAACAGTCATTCTTCATTATCCCACACTTGGCATAATTTAAGAGCTGGAGAGTCAGAACTACCTCAAGGAAGATATTTTTACTTTCTTTTTTTTAATTTCCTTTTCATTGAATCACTAATTTTTCCCTTCCTTGTGATACACCCACCTGAAGGTAAATATTAAGAAATGAGGATTGTACCTTGTAGGGATTCATTACTCTTTTAGTGTCACTTGGTTCAGTATTTGAAGATCTGTCTTGTCTTGTCAGAGCTTGTTCAATGCATGGCTGTAGAAAGGGAGCAGCAGATAAGAAATTCTATTTTATTTGGAAGTTGGTAGCTCAAAAATCAAGGAGAAAATTGCTAGAAAGGATTATCCTGGCCTTGGCACTGACTTTGAAGAAATCTGCCAAGGCTGGAATCCTTGTTTAAGTGCCATCTGTGTCAGAATTAGAAGCAAACTGTGCAAAATAGTTCCATTACTCATTCTAATTTGCAAATCTGACCAGGTCTGATAATGTTTATAGTAGTATCCACATCACCTTCTTTCTCAGCAGTAGCTACTATTTCCACAAAATAGGGTTAACTGGGTAGAAGCTACACTTAAAATTATCGAAAGTGCCCCAGCAATGTCCAACCTGTTCTGTAGCAAAAAGTCAGATCTGATCATGTAACCCTGGTGGTGGAAGAAGCTGGAAATCTCAGCTGATGCAGGCAGAGTGCAGCCTCCGTCTCTAATCCCCACGTAAGATAGGTATGCCTGAGAATAATAAAAAGAAATTGATTTTTTTTTTTTAAGGCTGGAGTTCCCTGTCCTCATGGCTCTGGTTGGTGAATGCAAGAAGATAGGTGCCATTGCCACTCTACTCTTCTCCCATGCCTTTTTGTGTATTGATGAGTCATTTCTGTTACTCCACGTCTATACCAATTTTTAATCCTCAGGGAATAGTTGTGCATGATGACCAAGACTACGTGTGCTGGCTGAGAGGCAGTTTGTCAAGGGTCAGATCAAGGAAGAATGGCTTGATTTACTGTTTTCCCAGAAATCTGTGAAGATTAGAGAAATCACAGCAATTTCTCATCTGCTGTTGTTTGGCCAAACGGCAAGTAGCAGTGGTGACATCAGAACCAGAGCTTTCTTAAGGACACCACCCATGTCAGTGTTAACCTGCTTTCACTCACCTGCACTGAGAGTTAATGAAAACACGTGTCCAGAAAAACATAAAAATTTACTCAACCCTCTGCTTCCTTCACAAGAAGTGTTCTGCTGCTTAAAACGTCTGGGGCAGTTAAGTTGTTGAGTTGCATTTCTCAATAGTTCCTCTACAGTTTATCCCAGAATGAAATAGTAAGGTACAGAGTATCAACATTTCACTTCTACCATTAGCTTTTAGATTTTACCTGCTGATAGGCATTTGGCAGCTAAGACTTAAGACTGGGTAAAAACTAGAAATTGTTACTGAGGAATCTTCATTTAAATACAAAGAAGAATGAAGGATTTTGTTTTAGCAGGACACAACAGAAGGGGGAGTGAAATGAAGGGAAGGAGTTGTAGAGTTTTATTTATTTGCTGAAATACGAAACTGCTTACAATTTCTAGATGGACTTGGGAATGAATTTAAGTTGTCAGCTTGGAGAACTGAGTATTTCTCATTGTGGAATATCAAGTGTCACTGAATGGTGGAGTGGGGTGAGCAAGAAGAATTGAGAACTGGTCAAATGAGGTGATGTTTTCAGTTGATACTTAGATTTCTCAATCCATCTTCTTCTGGTGAGGTTTCATTGTCTCCCTCTTTCTGATTTCCCTGCTGTGCCCCTGAACCTCAGTACTAAATTGTGACTGTTTTCCCTTCTGTCCTCAGTTAATGCTGCTTCTAATCAGTACTGCAAATGGGATTTTATGTTTAAAAATTACTGGACTTCACTGTATGAATCTGCTTAATTCAATACTTTTTCATGTCGAAGGTTCTAGAAAGGTGTATGCCACTAGATAGAAATAAGAAATGAAACTCCATAATTTTAGCATTATTAAATACCCAAATGTATGTTCTTTAGATGACGTTGCTCTTAATAATATTACCTTTCGTTGTTTTGTTAACAGAAGGGATGTATGAGGGTTCCTGGTGTTTTTATATAAAATGGACTGACATTCACCTTGAGGCTCTTCAAGCAGCAGTTAAATTCTATATGTCTGTAGTGTCATTGTTTTTCAGTCCTAAGACTGGTTCTAGAATGTGACTCAGATTTAAACCTGTTGGTTGTCATTCATATAAGACAAATTTTCAAAGATAAAATATTGGCTGGTATGCTTAGGAATTCTTAAATGAGGTAAAGATGGTTCCTACTGCTTTGAAAGGGTGTAATTGTCTGTATTTTTTGATTTTTCCATATTGAGCATACTGTAGAATTAGATGCTGTTTTATGAAAATAGAGAATTGGAGCATTGAAGAATGCGGTCCCTGTAAAGGTGGACATGTTTTTGTTGATATTATTGGAATATGTTACAACTTGCATCCTTGATCTTGATCTTCCAGAACTCTTTAATATCAACTGCATTTATGAGAAACCTCTTCCCCTTCAGTGACTATTCCAGATAGTAGAAATCAGTAGGCGATGATGTTGTGAACAGTTTTTAGTACTAGAAGAGCTGCATGTTGGCATTAACTTTCACAAAGCAAAAATGATCAGTTTAAGAAATGGTTGAAGCTTTTAGTTGGCAATGTCTTCCTCCTTGAGATTTGTGTCATCAAAATGGGGGTGCTACAAATGAAGAAAGAAGGGAAAAAATCAGTGCTGATAGTGAGTGTGTTGGACTAGATGATGTGCTGGTGGCTAAGCCAAACCATTTGGTGATGAGCAGGTACTTTGAGAAAGAAGCAATGTCTATGGGAATAAATTCTTATCCTTCTATAGTTGCTCTCAGACCTCAGGTGTGAAGAAGGGAGTATAGCCACAGTGGCTTAAATTCCTACCTTTCCTTCCAAACATTATGGTCTGCCTGCCTTTTCCCTTGTTCTCACTATAATGCTACTGCAGCTTAAAGGCTGCTAGATTAAAATAGCAGCTTCTAGCAAACTTCTGCAGTTGTTCAGTCTTACACTGTTCAGGTTAGCCAGGTAACCCTTCATTGTTGGAACACCTCCTTTCCACATGAAGGCTTTGCTTTGGGAATGATTCCTGCACGGCCAAAATCAGGATGCTTTCCAGCTGGTTTGCAGAGTGGAGAACCATGCATAGTAATGCCTTGCAATATGGTTATCAGGTTTGGAATTTACATCTCCACTGTTGCTAACTAGGGTCTTGCCCCTTTCTTTTGTGTGCTGTGCTGGGGAAGTTGGACTTAAAATCTCAACTTGTTCATACTGCCAGTTGCCACTACTCTCAGCCTGGCACCTGAGGTGTATCCAACTGCATCATATACTAAAAGCATCTGAGGTGCTGGTTAGTAAGCTTAGATCTTGATTTATATTACTGTTGCAATGTGAATTAACTGTGCACAGTTAGTGAATGGGTTGAGAAGAAATATGTTCCTAACATTTTTTCTTTATTAAGATGAGCAAAAATAGTAATATTATGCCAGTAGTATGTAAGGAATGGAAACTGATGACAGTATTTTTTCATATGCAGAATAACTTTGCCAATTTCCTAGTCCTAGACGTGTTGTGGAAATAAATCAGTAGGTTCCTGAATGCTTTACAGAGCTGCTTAGAGTGAGGAAAATGAGTGTAGAAAGATAAACCCATTCTGTGACAGCAAACTGATGTACTGCAGGTAAAGCGATTTGAGCGAAGTTGTCTAAGTGGTTAATCAAAAAAGCAAAGAGCAGAACTCAGGTTTCCTGAAAGAGTCACTGTCCTGTGCCTTAAGCATGTGAACTATGTGAATAGTTCATCTCTTTGGCAAGAACTACTGCTTAATATAGTTGTGCCTTAGATGATGAAACCAAGTCCCTAATGATACTTGACATATAATAATTATATTGTGTAAATATTCAGAATTTATGTGCATCTTAAAACAAACAAGCGAAAGTTAATTGACGTATGGAAAACAGACAAAATAAATTGATCAAAGTGAAATTTACAAATACTCTTTGTTGATTTAGAGGCAGTGCTGTGACCAGGGGAAGAAAGGCATGTGTTTTACTTCTCGAAAATGGAAAATAATACAACACTTAAAGAAGGAAATGGGAAAATGCTTAAAGGAGTAAATTAATATATGTCTTGGTATTTAAAAGTTGTAGGTTATTGTTCTTTAAATCTATAGAGTTTGTTTATGGTCAAGTGATGCTAACAACATAGAGAGTGTAACTGGAAAAGGCCACTGAATTTAGGGGAAAAGTTGCCATAAATGAATAGTAAGGAAGACAGAGTTTCCACTGAATTATTGACATATGTTAACTGGATTAAAAATATGGCAGTTTTATTGATTGCATCATTTTGTATCATCTTTGACCCATGATGAGCAGGGGCAGACACAGCATTTGTCTGAAGAGAAA
>VYZP01015614.1:1769-16983 GCA_013400635.1 Hypocryptadius cinnamomeus | reverse complement strand
ATTTGCACTCCTGAGTGGGATCCCTGTAAAGAAGTAGCATGTTCCAAACACCAACTACAGCCTATTAAAATATTCATTACCTTGCTTACTGATGTGAGCTTCTGTAAAGAAAGAGGGATTAGAGATCTCTTATAAATATATTATTTTTTTGTTATAAACACAAACAGCTTTGCTGAAGTGTGGGAAGGAAGGAGAAGCACTAGCAATGACATTCTGATCCTGTCAACAGCACTCTACAAGAATGCATTTCTCTGACATCTCTGTTAAACTCAACTAATGCAGATGTCAAGAAAGTCATCACGTGCAGGCGTAACGCTGCAGCAGAGTGGCTGTACACACTGCACTGACATCTGTGATGCAGTGGGAAATATACAAATTATCTTTCCATTTTTGTATGAGTCATTGGCCTGTCTTTCCATATCTGGAAAAGGGATAGAAAGAAGGGTTTTCCTGGGAAAGCATTTTAAGAGCTGAAGCTTGAGTTCTAAACATACTGGAGAGTACATGTCCTTACTGTGGATGTACTTGATGTGCTTCTTTACCAAGTAGAACAGAAAACAAGTGAACTAAAACCTAATTGTTTTCCTTCATGAAGTTAATGTCAATGTTTGAAGAAGGAGGAGGCATTCTGGCCACATTTAAACCAAAATGTTTAGTGGGCAAATAAGCAGCAGCTCAGCAAGCTGGAACTTAAGAAAAGACTGTCAATAAATCCTGAGGGACTGCAGATATATTTGTTAACTGCCAGCGTCAGTCTGAATGAGAGTGTTTGTGTATTCATGTCAGTCATTAATTACAGGCCTCTTGGGAGATTTTAAGATCTTCATCTTGGATTAGTGAAACTGGGCAAAAGGACAAATTGGGCTTTGCAAATTGCCACAAAGATTGAGAGTAGTGAGTGAAAAGGACGTTCTGATTCAGATATCATTGATTTCCTCATAGGTATCATGGTATGAGAACTGCTGGTTTAAGGGACATCGTCAACCAAACGTTTACACTGCTAGTAGAAAGGCTGCAATGGTACTAGTTTAGTTGGTGCTAAACAGTAAGAAACTCCAGAAATTTAGGGCAAAGCTGTGTTCAGTTTAGCACAAACTAATGTAGTGCTCATGAACATTTCCACTAGGTTTTAGTTATGTCTTTGCAGAGGAGCTTGAAATTGAATTATGAAAGAAATAATACCTATACAACTGAATGTTTAGGCTCATCCTTGTGTACCCTCTGCAGTCCTCATATTTAGAGGAAACATTAATACAAGTTCTGGTATAGAGGAATATGATAGGGAACTGCGATAGGGAACTAAATATGAATTCCTGAGTGTTCTGGTGAGCTCTGAAGGTAAAATCTGATCTGTGGAGTGATACAGGTAAGGCCCCAGTGTTCATCACAAGTGCTGGGGATTTCAGTTAGACTGCCTGTCTCTCCAGGTCCCATGGGCTGAATGTCCTTTAGCAGTAAGTGCACAGGAGATGCCTCAGGTTTCATCCAGGGGATTGTGCAGCCTGAGAGTGCCCTGCAGTATGAGGCAAAATCTGGTGAACGGGGAGGACAAGGCAGAAAATGGAATTCTGTATTTGAAAGAGAATGCTGATGTAGATATACCCTCTGACATTTTGTAATGCTGATTGCTATCTCTAAGTGATATAAGGCTTAGGTAGTTTCCACTCAGGGGGGTTTTAGTTGTATTGGTGTTTGTGGGAAAGGGGATCAGATGTTGAGTTTTCCCAAAAAAGGAGAGTCTGGCTTAAGCCTGTGTAAATTTACATGTCAGCACATGTGACTCTGATTGCCAAATTGGAATCTAAATGTGCAGCCACCAGATATAATCCAAACCATATGAAATAGCTCTGTGAAGTAAATCAAGTCTCACATGTTTCACCCAGGGACAAATTTAAGCATTTGAGTAACTTAGTGTGGAAGGTCCTTATAGTTTAAAAATAAACAAAGCAACAATGCTAATATGTGAACAGAATCCAAGTTCTTTATTGGGATGTATGNGACAAGAGTTGGACTTGATGATCCTTGTGGTCTCTTCCAACTCAGAGTTTGTGATTCTGTGAGTTTCCCTATCATGAGCTGTATAATTCAGCACACAACCATCACAGCATTACTTGCTACTACAAACTCTACTTTGTAATGGATAACGATGTGTACACAGCCTGGCCCAGGGAGATTAAAGTCAAAGTGATAATCCTAAACATAATTATACCTATACCTAACTTCACATTTGAATTCAGTGGGGCACAGAGGTGCACACAGTTGAACAAGCATGTAATGATTTTCCAGAGCAGAACACAAATTTTCATGATGCAAAGGCCAATTATAATATACCCTGAATGTTTGTATATGGAGCATTTCCCTCTTCATTTGGTGGGGGAGTAATGCCATTTTTATAGTATTGCCTTGCTTGTGATGGTTTCTACAGAACAAGCAATAGTTTAAGAAGGGATTTAGAGTCTTGCTTCAGACTCATGTAATGTCAAAAAAACGCTACCCCACCACCCCATTTC
The DNA here is from genome assembly GCA_013400635.1 of Hypocryptadius cinnamomeus. NCBI lineage: Eukaryota > Metazoa > Chordata > Aves > Passeriformes > Zosteropidae > Hypocryptadius > Hypocryptadius cinnamomeus. The sequence goes on along the minus strand of VYZP01015614.1, from coordinate 14,473 downwards.
CTCCTTCATTCTTAGATTATTCAGGTTGTCTTGCAGTGTTTATGAGAAACTCTGCCCAGTACCAAACTGTGCATCAGGAGTTACCTGCAGCAGTTTTATTTTCAGGACTCTCTGCAGCAGTTGCACTGACACACACCAGAGTGCAGAAATAAAATAACCCACAGCTTTCTCCCAATGCCAAATGTCTCAGCATCAGAGTTCAGCATTTCAATGTACTGATCTCTTATAGGATTCCTGAGTTAAGCAAAAATACGCTGTAAAGTCCATTCAAACTCTACTAATTTAAATATTTAAGCCTTTGGAAGTTAAAACGTGATCCTACTTTCTCTGACGGTGATGAGAGTCCTGCAATTGACTTCAGTGGGAACAGGATTGGGCCCTAAGTCACTAAATAACATTTTCCATGGTAATAATTAATAACAGCAGTTTTGAAGCTAAAGAAATTCCTTTTTTTTTTTTTTTTTTTTTTTAATGCAAGTATCCAAAATTGCAGGTGGATTTAGGAAGAGAATCAAACAATTATCTGAGGTATGTTCAGGGATGACAAACTCTGAAATCAGGACACATCCAGGGCTGCAGGCTGAGTGAGATACTGTAGGATGGATTAAGAACTATCAAATGCTGTAAGAAAAAGGTAAGTATTATTGATTGGGGGTGGGCTAGGTAAATTATGTGCTAATAAGGTGCATTGCAGAGGTCTTGAAACCTGGCAGATGCATTTTTTTAGGGGGATGTTTGTAGTGTGAGGGTTTGCAGAAGATATGTCTGAAAGAGGACCCAAGGGGAAGTTTAGTCAGTCTTGGATGCTTTTTAAAAATATTGTCTTGCCTTTTGGTTAAATAATGAATGCAAATCTCCTTTCATGGATTTAAAGCTCTGATTGCTGACATGGGAAAACCAGAAAGGTTTTGTTGTTTTTTCTTTTTTTTTTTTTCTCTTTTGTAAAATAACACCAAATGACATGGATATCTCTTTGTTCTCACATATGAATTTATCTTTGTTTTAGGATAAAAGGAGCACCAGATGTGACTGGGGCTGCATTAGCAGAAAAGAGCTGTGCAGAGTATTGTGGTTTTCATTTGTTAGGGTTGTTGGAAACATTTCTGTAAGTGTCTTTCAGCAGTGTAGCTTGCAGCTTGGGGTTCAAGGAAATTGAAAAGTACAATCAAGTCTCTCTGATTTAGGAACAGAACTGTGCTGTCGTGTACAACAGTGCACCCTGGCTGTTATCAAATTGGGTTTCATTAATTCTAGTAGTTCTTCCATGTGCAAATTTGTGACATCACATGATGTCCATCACATATTGAGTAGTGCCATCACATCCAATTGCAAATTTTGCACACAATCCTGAGGCAGAATTTTTGTTTTGACCATATATGATACTATGCTAAAATGTATTGTATTTTGTCCTGTTCCCAGCATGGTGATTTGGCCTTTCCCAAAGCCTAAGACAGGGAATGCATCTTTCTGAGATTCTGGCCAATTTTCTCCCTGTCTTGTTCCCATTTTGAATAAAATGAATACACAGTACAGCCATGTAAACAAGAAATGGGGGATCAGCCCCTCTGTGCTTATAGACAGAGTATACCAGAGGCAACTTACCCTTCTTTTTAAGAAATAATCTCAAATTATATTCTGTTTACTGTGGAGTTAGAAGCAGTAACTCTGCAGGCAATGATTCTGCAAGTTACCACCCATCAGCTGGCTGTTAGTAATTGCTTGTTGTGTTCCCAAACTTGTAGGAATCATGAGACAATTTAGATGATGTCCTCAGTTGATGAAGATGATCTGTTATTCCAAAGTAACCTTGCTTTCCATCAAAAGAGACACTATCTCCCCAAGGAACTTGGAAATGTAATACAATAATACTTTATCTGATTAAACTAAGTAACTGAGTGGGAAGTAACTTATATTGCATGACTTTAAAGAATCTGTCTATTAACTGCTCTATTATATTGCAGCCCTCATTAGCAAGATAATTCATCATACTGGAAAATGTGAATTGTGCTTTATGAATTAGTATAATAATATTCTGCACCTGGTAGTTATTAATTCCGGTTCAGTCTGATTTATCATAACATTAAACTATTCAATGTTTGAATAGAAAAGAAGTTAGTTTTCATGTTGTTCCAAGATACAGTGTGTGGAATGTTTCAGAATAATAATTAGATATTGGATACTACTATATTTTCTGAGGCAGAGATAGTGATTGCTTGAAAATGATATTTAAATGACCCTACTCTGCTTAGAAACCATAGAGCCTAAATTGTACCATCCATTGCTGCTGGATGGACCTCTACAAGAACATTTCTTTCAATGAGAAATGACACTATTTTTGTGCTGACAGTTTCTGTGTAATAATAGTGTTAGGTTTTGCCAACGAGCTACAATTGTTTCTAATAGGACAGTTTGTTGAATTGTTGAATTTTGAATGGAGAGTAATTGAAAATGTACATTACTGTGGACTTCACTGGGTGAGGCAGGGGAGGGTGGAATTGAAGTTTGCTTCTGGCTCTAGTCTTGTTTAAAATGCACATGATGCAGTTCTGATTGTGTGAACAATTTTTTAAACCAGTCTTAGAAAGCAGTCATTTACCAGCAGTTAGCAGGGAGATTATGCTGGTGAGATGATACAAAAATGTGTATATTGACTTAAATTGAGATAGATTGCTTTAGCTTATTCTACATGCTATTTCTAATAATATTGAATGTCGGTAATGATTTCCCTCAGAGAATCCCAGAATTCTTTATAAGCATTTAATGAATTTTCTTTTGAAAAACGAAGCATGTCAGTGTTGAAAGTACAGGAACACATAGTAAAGTAGTTAGTAGTGAGAAGAAAGTCTAGGTTTGTGTATTCCCTGCTTTAGCCTCTCTATTGGGACGCTTTTCCCTGGGGCTATGACAGAGTCAAGGCAAAGTTTGATCTGAGATATTGCAGTGTCTGGCAGAACAACCTGGCACACCTTTACCAAGGAGCTGGCAAAATTGATTGTGGATATGTCAGGTGGTAGCTGAGGACTTAGGTCACGTTAGTGATAGGAGAGCTTGATTCCTCCTGTCAGGGACTGGAGGCAAGTTCTCTAGTGAGTCACACCGGGTTTCACAAGGACCTGCAGCTCTGGGTGTCAGTGGTATTGCTCAGGACGCTCACCAGGGGACTTGAGAGAGAGAAATACTGTGTAGAACACAGAAGAATGATTGTCTCATTCTGTGCTGCTGGCCCTCTTCCTCTCAGGATAGCTAGTGTAGTTATTTTTATTCTCACACCATTTCTTTACTGTCTAAAACTCTTTTTTGTGGCCAGATGAATCTCTTGCTCAGCTTTTTACTTGGGACTCTAAGGGAACAACAGTTTAGAATCTTATGCTTGCCCTCTATTAGGTAATTACTTTATTACTGTGTTTTGGAGAAGCTTGTCAAAATCTTTAGGTAAGCACCTATGGAAAGCCATGCCCAGCTTTAATTCCCTGCTTGTTTGAAGCCTTTAAATGAAATTAAGTCTGCCACTCTGGTAGTGTTGCCAATTAGAAAAGACATTCCTTAACTGAATTACTATGTGATATGGTGTGAGTAATAAATTCAAAGATTCAAATAAATTCATAAGTGATATCATGTAAATTTTGTGCTTTCTAATTTGCAAAATACTTTTCAGTAATAATTTTGTCTACATTGCTGAGTATCTCCATATGTAGAGGCATCTTATGCTAAGTTTATTCATGGTTCACATCACAAAATCTTTCATTTATTTAAGAAGTCGTGTTCCTAAAATAAATGTCTTTGTTGGAGTAGGGTTTTCCATTTATGCATATTGCATTGTTTAAAGGGTGATCATTTGTACACACTGGAAATATATAGGTTTTGATTGTATTTTAGATGCTTCTGAGATTAGAGCAAATATGAGTCTCCATAAATGGTCTAAGCTACAGAGCTGTTAAAAGAATGGATTTTCAATTTTCTGAACAAAATTAATTCCCCCAAATTATTTTAGCTGAAGTGAAACATTTTTCCAACCTGAAATGGATTTTTAACATCTTTCCGATATTAATTTTTGTCAGTTTAAAATACTTTGTATGAAAAACTCAATAATGCTTTCAGAAACATAGAAATAAAATGTTTCAGAATTGCATGGGTTCTGGATTTAATTTTTTTGACCAGTGCTGCCTGGTGAATGAGGTCCAAGTTGGCAGACAGGTATGGCAGACCTGACTGCTTTTCTGAGTGAATAAATACAAACTGAAAAGTTTTAGCATGCTGTACTCCTGGCAGAAATTCATCTGGTTGACTGCCACCTTTTCTTTCTTCCAGTTCAGGTCCAGGAGTGAGAGGTGAGGTTTTTCCTATTCACTGACAGCCCACAGACACCACTTTAGCTGGTCTAAATCAGCATAGCTCTGGTGAGTTTCTACCTGCTGAGGAGCTGTCCCCTTCTCTTCATTACTAATGCCTTAAAATCACTCTGGCTTGATTTTCAGTTAGTTCACCTTGACTTATTGTCCTTCATTATTTTAATATTCATTTATGTTTTTGATCACCTGCTGACTCAATCATTTTTGAACCCTGGTATTTCATTGCAATAACTAATTTCTAGTACTAGCAATCTTGACTTTTCTGGTAATTGTTTATTTTCTTTTTTCTTCTTTTTCTTTTGTTGTCGTCATTAATTTTCTGTTACAGAATTTTTTTCTGACACTTCAACATTTTTCATGATGACGATGATTAATAATTTGCATTTTACTTATTTAAACTCATATCATTTCTTCCCCTTAAACAGTGAAAATTGCTATAGAGTCCACTAAAATCCCTCAGCTAATTCCTGGTGGGTTCTGGCAATCTATGCAAGTTCTTGTTGCTAGAGTAGCATTTTTTGAGGCTAAGTAATCCTGATTGTCTTTGGCTTGGAACTGGCAGCATACAGGAACCAGTAGAAAACAGTTTAAAAGTTTGATCAGGAATTTCAAACAGAAAAATCATTCTGTTTTCACTGCTTTAGCTGTGTATTGATGTTATTTCTGCTGCTGCTATTCTGCCTCTGATGGGAACCTTGGCAGCAATCCTCTGATTTCTGCCAGTGCAGAAGAAATGTAGGGCAATATTGTTGGTCAAATCCTGCATCAAAGGTAGTCCCATGTGTAAGATGGATCTTTGCTTTACACGGTGACTCCTTTTCTGTGCCTGGATGCTCTGAAGAAGAGAAGAAGCTGCTACTTCAAGTTAACATTTGACTGAATAATTCACTAACACTGATATTCTTGTAGTTCTGTGAATATTTTATGATAAGCTTTGTGAAGAATCTGTAAATTCAAGCATGAGATCAGCATGAAAAATGGCTTCCATTTAGATTTCCCTGAGTGTATTCACTATTTCATAACTGTGCTCTTGCTCATTTGATGCAGTACACATGACTAGGTATAAACTAAGAACAAGGTTAATTGTTACAGTACAGATTTTATGTGTTGTACTGAAGAAAGACCTTTTAGCAGTAGATCAACAGATATTCTTCCTAATTTGGCCCAATCATTTAATTGTCCTGTTATTTTAGTTTATCTGTAGTGACATGAAAGAGATGTGAGGGAGAAAAACTGACGTGAAATCTTTTGTCATACTTCACCTGAGAATTGCATTGTGTTTTAACTACAGCATTTGAACAGCTCCACAACAAAGATCAAATTGTTTTAGTTCTGAAGTTATCATTCTTGTTTTCCTTTTGCAAGTGCTGATTTCTAGAACTTCAGATATATCTGCAGCTTATAGATGTCTGAGAACACAAAGCACAGCACACCTAAAACCTGACTTTGGTGCTTTTATTGGATAGTATTTCACTCTGAGTCTGACTTCTCATTCTGAAGCTCTCCACTGTAAAGGGGAATCAAAATCAGGTATTGTGTGTTGGTTTGGGACTAAGGAGGTTCACAGAGGCTCAGGGAAATATGTGCAGAGGTACTACTCCCTAGCTGTACAAACTGGAGCTGGCATTCACCCACGGGAGCAGTGGAATGTACTAATCCTTAGGGCTGGGTACACTGTGCTAATAGAAAAATCAGCCCTGCCAAGTATTTTCAGAATGTTTTCTTTTCTGTTCAGAACACCTCTGTTGTGAGAGGTTTTGAGAAAATGAACCACTGCTTGAAGTGGAGGGGGAAAAATCAGGTATGGTTTTGATCTCAGCAGGAGCCAGGAGTCAGGAGCTGCTGATTCTGACAGAGGTGCAGTCCTGATTTTTGTATGAAATGGGGGCTGTGGGGGTCCCTGCTCATGGTAATAGCTTGTTCTTCCTGCATGTCAGCACTGCTGGAGCAGCAGCAGTCCCCCTCAAGCTCACAAAGGGGGATGTGCCACTCTGAAAAGCCAAAATCTGTTGGGATCTCCTGGCTTCGGTGAAGCCTGAACTCACCTGGGGATGCTATTTTCCAGCAGCCAGGATCTTGCAACCACCTCTCTCAGTTGACTGGTGGGATCCTCTCCTTCCAGCCAGCAGTCCTGGGCTGGGCAGGGCTGTGCAGCCCCTCCTGCACACTGGGGAATACAGGCTCAGTGCCAGCCTGGGTTTAGCAGGGACTAGAGCAAACAAGATTTCCTTTCTCTCCAAAATTCCCAAGACAGCCTAGGAGCTGCGGAGCCTATTGTGGGTTTGTGAGATGCAGCAGCTCTGGAGTCAGGCCACTCTGCTGTGCTTTCAAAGACCTACAGAGAATAGTGGCTCTCCCCAGGTAGCTGCAGGCACTGCAGCTACAGCTCTCTCTCCCCAGAACTGGCAGCTTGCCTGTCTTCCAACTCAGCGAGCGACAGCGCAGCACACGGAGTGCTGGCTCCTCCCGAGAGCACCGGCACCTCGAGAAGTAATGATGAAAACAGATCTTTCTAATAAGCTGAATGCCATTAGCAGTTTTCATTTTCAGTCTCTGGTGCTGTGTAAAACCTGAATAATATTTAAACATATTTTAATAATGGGTAAAAAAAAAATCCAAGTATTTTAGCATGTGGCTCTGTGTGTGTGTGTGAAGGACTAAAACAAAACCTTGAGCAGTGCCATGACAGTGTATGTCTTTCTCTTTCTTAGTATTGAAGAAAGGATGTGTATTAGGGGGTTTTTTGGTAGTAAAATATTTATTCTCATAAACCAGTGCAGAAACCTTTCTAACCAGGACATGCTGTTCTGCAGTGGAAGTTGTGACCAACAGTTTTCAAATATCTTTGTGGCATGTCCATGATGTCTGAAGATTTATTAAAAAGCTTCTCCTTGGTCAGGCAACAGGTTGAGTGTGATCTTTCCAAAATCTTGGTGAAATTCAAATAAATACACAAATTCAGATTTGCTGGACTTCAATGCAGTCCTCTTGTATTTCCAGCCCAGAGAGAGTGATTGCAACTTTAAGCAATGTTTGAAAGGACCAAAATGGAAGCACAGAAGTAATTTTGCTTTGCTGATCCAGTGGCAGGAGAGGCTGTTTGAGGGAAGACAAAGCACCACCAATACTGGAACATCATGAAGGCCAGATACAGTATCTCTATTTGAGTACCATTTACTCACCTGCAGGAATCCCAATTAACTGGAATTACCACCCCAATTAAGCAGCAGTCCTTGCCATTAAGTATCATTAGGCTTAATTTGGTTCCCTGGGAAATGTCCCGATTAAGCGGATTTCATGATTAAGCACCTGTAATAAATGTTTTAACTTACATGTAAAATTCTTTTTTATTTCATAGAGTCTGATCACTAGCACCCCAAATAACAACTAATATGCCAACTAGTATTTTGTAATTTTGTTTTATTAATTGGCTTGTATATGTTAACTTATCTTGGCTTTGCAAAGTTTTGACAAGGAAATCTTCATATTTTTATGTAGTGATTTTGTAATGCAAACATATCCCTGTGTATCTGTCTGACAGCCTGGTTAATATTTTGTCTATTTCTTAAGAGAGCAGCAAACCTCATGTGAACATCAGTCATATTTTGAGGAAACACCTCATTTGCTTTACTTTGGCCAGCTTTCGTTTTCTACTTGATGGAAAAATATTACTTCACAGCCAGAAACAGGCATAGAAAATATCTGCAGTGCAAAACTGTTCAAATGACCATGCATCGGGTCTCATTTTTCTAAAAATAGGTGGTAACAGGTAAGATGTTTTACAGGAGAGATCTCTTGCCTGAGTCTATGGCCTAAAGTAGGGCCCATGTTGGAGATTCCAGGAGAATGTAGAGGTACCCCGGAGAGCTGTAAATCAGGAACCTCATCACCCCAGCCACAGCATTCCAATGCTTTGTTGGGGTTAATTTACTCTACAGCTCATGGAATAAAGCCCCTCTTGAGGGGCTAAACAATATAGTGAGAAATGGAATGGAGAATTGTGGGGTTTAGCACTGCAAATGTATAAAAACCTAATACCAGCTGGTGGTCTGAGTGTGGGCTGGTGAGATGTTGTTTACAGACAGAGAAGACAACCAAGGTCCCTTGCAGTACTGAAAACTCACATACAATCATGTCTCAGATTTGCAAGTCTTGTCTCGAATAGCAGCAACATGGTATCATTGAAAAATGTTTATTTGTGAATCCCAGAATATTTTCTTGAAGCATCTCTGATTCACTGACCCTATTAATCCAAAACTGAGATTGAAAAGATTCTCACCAGGGATTTTTGGCCCTATGGCCAAGCACAAATTTGATATGAATTTATTGTAAAAGTTGTTAAATGGTCGCAGAAACACTTTAACCCTCTAAAGGAAGAGCTGGAGTCTACTTTTATTGCTGAATTTAAATTTACACATCAGATAAAAGAGAATATGTATGGGCATAATAAGGAAGTGGTTATTTCACAAGAAAGGCATAGAATGGATCAGAATAAGGGGACTTCTTTAGTCAGCCCTCTTGAATAGGAAAGTATGACTAAGGAATCCTTTTGTGCATGTAAAGATCAAGGGGGTTTAATCACAAAATAGTGATGGGAACACACATTAATTCATTGTATCAGAAAACACTGAAAAAATGGAAGGGAGTACAAGTGCTTCATGGCATTATGTACAAAGGGTTTAAACGTTGTGAACTTGTGCCATGTGCACATTCCTTAAATGGGGAAAAAAATGAAAAGGTCTTATAAGGAAGGGAGACACTTCTACATACAGTTCTAAATATATGCAAATATGCTTTGGGTCCCTCAAAGGCTAAGGAAAACATACCAAGAAGAATAGAAACTGTTCTAAATAGTTTTCAAATGTCAGGGGTGTGTTTCTCTCTCTTTCCCTCTCCTCCTTCTCACCCTCTTTCTGCCCCCTCCCCCCTTTCTCTCTCTCTCTCTCTCTCTCTTATACTTGCTCTCTAGCTCCTCTCTTTCTTTTCCCCACCATACAGGTACTCAGCAGCAGAAATAAAATGAGAAATTATTGCAATTTCCTTTAGATAAATCCTGCAATTGCACTGGTCAGAGGAAAAATATTCAGATTATAAATTGCTTAATGTATGTTTTTCTTTTGATGTGTGTATAGCTCCCATAAATGTTAATACTAGGTCTGGGCTTCAAAAGGAGAATATTTCCCTTACTGTACCATAAAGACGTAAGAAAATTTAGAAAACTGAAAAACCCATCTGCCTTGGTACTCCTGCTATTTATTTACAAAGAAACAAGATAATTAAATCTCTCTAGTTTTTATTTTCTAGTTTTCCTGCATATTTAAATAACAGTTTATTGATATCAGTTTATCAATTTCTATCGAGTTACCAAACATCATACTAAAACATCAAATTATTTCTGTGTTTTTCTGCTTGGTTGCCTTGATTTCTGTATTAACTTTTTCTTTTCCCTCTGACACTTACATGTAAAATAAAACTGCCAACTGAGCCGCCCAGATTGCTTGTGTGACAGGATTGAGGATGGATCACTGACCAAAAGGCCACCTGACCTTAAATCTTCTAGTGCATTGTGTGATTGGAGCATGCTAATGTAAGACTTGAAAAGAATTCATTGTAAAGACTGGAAAGAGGTCTAGGTAATATGAATAGGTGCATCAATAGCTACAGCCCTACCTGTAAACCTGGAAATGATCATCTGCCACAGCTCTGGGTTTCAACAAGGAAAATGTGAGTGCTATTTTATTAAACCAAAGCCTTTGATCTGAAGAGCATGGCCTTCCTCCTAGAGTCTGAGTCACCTACAAGTGATGAGCCAAATGCCATGTCAGCCAGAGCTGTGGGAATGGGCTGCTGGTTGGAGAGCACCCCCACTCACCTTGTGAGCCTTTTCTGAGGACCAGAAGATATGAGGAGAGAAGCAGTCTGCTACTTGAGATGATGTGCCCAAAGGCTTTTTTACTCTTCCATAATGTAAATATTAACTGGGGTGGTCTGGTTGGGTTGCCCAAGCGAATATTTTAGTGACTGTGCTTTCTTCTGTTTGGCCACCTTTATGGAAAATGGAGATGTAGGAGAGCAGTGGACAACTGCACATGGAGAGAGATATCATGGGGGGCAGGTTGAGACCAAGAAGGAAATCATGAGGGGCATTTCATACAGTTCTATTGGATGTTCTAGTATGGCAGGTGATTTGAGAGCACAATGGAAGTCTCAGCCACTGCAAATGTTTCATGCAGTCTTGAGTAAAACAATATGGAGCAGAACTCTGATTTTGTAGTTCACAATGATAGAGCTATTTTCCACTTGCTTATGTTCCCTGCAAGAGTGCCTTTCCTAGCCCAGAAACAGTTATTCATGTACTTCCTTCCAAAGAGGACTTTGCTGGTCTTTTTTAAAAATGTTGGTATTTCGTGGTGTTTCTCCACAGTGACTTCCAGATATATCAATGAATTTCAAACAGCCTCAGATACAATACCTTGGTTTTCACTGAAGATGTGTGTTGTGCTTCCTACTTCCTGAATCCCTTCAAACACTGTGAAATTCTCAGCACAATAAAAAGTGATGCTTTAGAAATCTTTTCCTTGGCTGAGGCCTGTATCTTCCACTGATGTGAGAGGTATTTTGCCCATATGGGGAAAAGCAGAGGCAGGACCTTTAACTCAAACATTACTCTCTTTAAAAAGCAGTGCTGCAAACCTCCCTATAATCACTGAAAATAATCAGGAAAATATCTTGCATGGAGTAGCTTCATATTAATTAGTAAAAATAAAGTAATTCAGCTGGTATGTTAAGCAATATCCTATAATTTCTAGTAAAATAACTGACAAGGGACTTCAGATATCCTAGAGAGCACTATTAAACAGAAAAAAAAATCTCCCTTGTAAACAGAAAGCTTAGTGATAAAAAGTAACATGTTAGGGAAGAAATATTTTTCCTAACTGTTATGTACCGTGCTCTTTATTTCCTATTTTATTTTTATTGGCCTGAACAACATGGTGTTAAAATGCTGACATCTGTCTTCCCCCCTTCTGATCATCTATCTCAAACAATTGTTTGAATCCCAAAAAAGAGGTTGCTTTATTATTATTTTTGTTCTTTCACATGATGAGAAATCCTCCTGAGGAGAGGGCTGGTATTTGTGGAAAGCATCTGACTCCTGAGCAGATTGTGGGTTAAAGGAGTCAAAGAAGTCACTTGGACAATACAAATAAGTAGTCATTTATTATATGCAAATATAACAGGTTGACACAAAACGCATGACTTCACTCAACTAGAAAATAATACTATAACTGAGATATGTTTTTGAAGTTTCTGTTTAGCTTCGTATAAGGGGAGAAAATCTCCTGTAGCTCAGATGGGCTTATTTGAAACCAAAGCTTTTGATGTTATAATGTGCAGTCTAAATTCATTAATCCCTCTGTTTAAAAAAAAAAAAAAAAAAGTCTCTTAAATGAGTAATAAACATAATAATGAAAATAACTGCCAGGAAGAACATGAGTTACATCACACTTAGTGTTCCAGCTAAAGATGAAAATTAACTTTGGAAACAGGTTACGCTAAATGAATTTAATTTGTGTTTTGATACAGAACGTTTAAACATGTTGTTATTTCTGGCACCAGGGCTGATAGCTATTAAATGAGAACATCTAAGAACATCAAAGGAACTGGACCTTTTATACTCTTCAGCACCCCCTTGGAGATGTTTATCTGGGCTGTTATCTGGATCCCATACAAGCATCGAACAATGTGCCAGTCTCACCAAGTTGCTCTCTTTTCCCAAAAGTTCTGACGCATGCATTTCCTGCACAAATGTTCCATATTTTAGAGTTCACTACAAGTGCACAAATAGAAGTAGTTTGTACTAACAGACTTGACTGTAGATACTTGAAGTTTTTCTTCTATAAAGTATTTGAAATAGAAAAGAAAACTTCCTTCTGTTTGACTCAAACTAAGTTTCCAGATGTCAGGGTCAAAGGTTGGAGATAAAAGTATCAGGTTTTGGCCTACTCTAACTAGACTCCAGACCCAAATGCGTGAGATCTTCCCTAGAGGGGGTTCCTTTTTGTGCTGGTTCATTTTTCTTCTTTAGCTTCTCCCAGTAAGAGGTCCCATTCCATGCTGCTGAATTATGATACTTCATCTCAATCGTTAAGACACTTAAAACTTGTATTTACTGTTTAACACTTGGCTGCAAGTCAAACCTTTTAAATATCTCTTTTTAAAACTTTTCCACTTTTGAAGGCTGTTAATTCTTTTCTTCCTGGGGCTTCGCTGTCCATGTGTGGGTCCTCTTGGCTGACATTACAAGACTCCTGCTCCAACTATTCCAACAGTGTACAGTAAAACAAGAGGCCTTAC
>VYZP01015581.1:0-19800 GCA_013400635.1 Hypocryptadius cinnamomeus | reverse complement strand
CTCCCTTTACATGTGTGTTTTATTTCATGCTTCTATTAATTAAGGTCTTCCCCCCTTCACCGTTGCATGCCTTGTGCTTCAGAAGTAAGAAAAGAAACTGTGTCAAATCAATAAATTCCAAGCTGAGAGGCCAGCTCCATCTAAGCCCTTAGACCCACTGGGCATTGGCTTGCTGAGTGTAACCTGAAATCTTAAAACACTTTCTAGGCAAACATTAAGGTACGAATGAGGGCTGGTTTGTCTCTCAAGTCAACACTTAAAATGAAAAAGCTGATGATGTTTTCATTGAGGTGGAAAGAGTGACAGACAGCCTCTTGACAGTGGATTACCAGGAGAAAACAGAGCTGAAGTTCTGTTTTCACTTTCCACTGCAGAGTGAAGGAGGGAGGCTGGGGGGCTGGGGAGGAGATTGGAAGTGGGGAACTGCATTTTTCCTTGTGTTTTTTTGTTAGTCTCAGTTACACATATATCACCATGGCTAAATTAAAAGGCCTGTATTCTGCTGATGGATGGGCAGTAGGTTTTGCTTGGAACCACAGGAACTCTCAGGATAACATCGGCAATACCCAGGCTAAGAGGAAATTGACAGCATAAGCTGAATGTTAAGCTTCCCTTCCAGTAACAGACTGTGGTCCAATCCATGCAAACTCTTTCTGTAGTCATCTTTCTACAGCAAAATATTTTAGACATCTTTTAGGGTCCAGTTCTCAACAAAGTACTTAAAGACAGAGGAGTGGAAATTCACATGGAACTCCTCTGCAAAATCTAGAAATGGGAAAAAAACAAGCTCATGTATCACAAGAAGAAAAGCAGAGCTAATTATAGGATACAGATGAGTGGTCTGAGCTGTACTTCACTTGCCAGTAGGAGTAATTCCAACAAGGAACTGGTCTTCCCCAGGCAAAGGCAGCAAACACAAGCCATGACAGAAAAAATCCACAATTACAGCATGCTTAAAGAAAAGCAAGGGGAAGTTTTCTAGAAACTCACATCCTTGGCATGATGGGGGCCAGCTCCTCATCCCATTAAGTCCAGTCTGTCATCTTTAACTAGAAATGGCAATATCTTGTCATCTCAGTGCTGCTGCCCATGTGTCAGGATCAAGCTATCTGTCTGTCCTTACAGATGTCTGTATTTCCCTTTCTCTGAGGTAGTAAGCTATTCCTATAAGTGGAGGCCTCTGACCCTAGCAGTTCCAGGAGGAATAACTTTATTGTCTCTGATGATACAAGTATTTCTGGATGCTGGGCCAGTCTGTGAGGGCACGGGGGACCTGGAGAACAAGAAAAAGCAGATACACCTTCAGTGATTTTTTGCCCTCTTGCTGCTTGCCTATCTCAACTCATATACCTACAGCAATAGGACAGCAGTAGCAGGAGTGGGAAAGCTGGATGTCTGCCTAGTAAATGCATCTGTTTCCAAAGGGAAAATTTCTTGTTACTTTCTGAAAATCAAGTTCCTCCTTAGGGTCCTTCAGATTAGGTTCCACCACAATTTGCTACATCTCCTGAAAAAATACCAACAAACCATCAGTATAAAATTACCCCTTATGTCTGACAAATCTTGGCCAGGTTCATCTCTGCATTCTCATGGCAGAATAAACATTGCAAAAATCCACCATGCGTGTGTTCAGCAATGCCTTTCCTTCACCACACACACTCATGCATAAGTTTTTAAAAACTACAGTTGGAAATAAAGTAAAAGATGATTGAAAAAATCACACATGCAGTGAGTATGAACCTAGATGGAAATAGAAGTAGAGACACTTCTACAGTAAGTCAGACCCTAGACTGGAATGGTCTAGAAAAGTGTAGTAGAACTGAATGACATTCCTGCACTGCTTGGCACCAGAGTATCTAGCACACGTTGTTGCTCTTATTGAAATGCAGGTAAGAATTGGACCCTCAGGCCAGCTGGTAGCAAAAATGAGTTCCAGAAAAGGCCTCTACCTACAGCAAAGCAGCAATACAGGGGAGACAAGTCTAGGGAATTTGAAAGGGATGAGATCCATGGTGCAATGACACCCGCAGGACACCAGGGAATGATCATGAGGACAGGACAGAACTGTTGAGCAACTGAAACTGGATTTTGAAAGGAAGCTACTAGTACAAGTCAGAGGTGCAATAAGTTCCAAATGCAAGTTAGTGAAGGAGATCTTTTTTTTCTGTGGGTAAGTTGGGGTTTTTTCTCTTGTTTTGTAGCTAATGTAGTTGTTCAGTCTGATCATTTGACTTTCATTATTGCTAGAGTTCACTGATTTGTCAGTTAATCTAAAATGCTGCTATGTGATCACTTGAACATAAATTACTGCCAGGACATCCATAATTTTATTCTTTTTTGTACAAGTAACTCAGGGACAGCATTTTTCTAGTTAGTATTTGTATCACCAGAGGCTGTTTTATATCTGCAAGGTAGGTAATTGCCATGGACAGAGTATTTTCCTGAGACAATTTGGTAGTAGTCAGCAGCATTACAGTAGATGTGTTTCTGGTCATGAGAATTTTGAGATCTCTTTCCTTCCTGTTGATGAGCAACATGAGTAGAAAAATTATATGCAACTTTACCAAGTCAAACCAAGACCAGGAACCTGTGACTGACAACATCTGGGAGAAAAAAATTAATTCATTTTGAAATGTATTATATGCTGGCTGTGTTAACCTCTTAAAGGAAGCATGTCCACACACCCATAAAAGATGATTTTTCCTATGCAAACTGCTTGTAGTGAGATGTTTTCCCCATGGACTGTGTTATCCACCCTCACCTTTGGTATGTGACGCCATGTTACCTTATCCACTATGAAGTGAAGCAAAGCAAAGGAGCTTCTCATCAGATGTCTTAGTATCAGAGCCACTCTTCCTTTGTATCTGCCATTCCCATCACAGGCACTAGATAAGGCAGCCCTTTTGATGGTGTTAATCATAAAAGCTAATATTCAAGGAAGAAAAAAGACTGCTTCTAGCTCTCTTCTTTATATCTCTCATTGTCTGCTTTATACCTTCCTAGCTTGAGAAAACATACGCCGGTGTCCAGGATCTTTAGTATATAACCTTTGGTCTATGACCTCCAGTATCCAGTGGTTATTAAACTTTGACCCCAGGTCTTGAATGTATTTTCTACATTGCTTTTCAGGAGAGCAAAGAGCCAGTCTGGCCATTTCAGAGTACAGATTATCAAAAATGAAGGAAGTGAAAAAGTAACTTCACTCAGTAACTTCAGGTAATAACAAAACTATCAGGAGTACAAGTAGATTTATTCCATACCTACACAGTGGTGTCTTTCTGAAAGCCCTGAAGTCTAAAGTTAAATGAAATTATGGTGATAATGTGGTGGAATACCCCTTGGCTTCCAGCAGAAGTGGTGTAAGTACCTTACATCCTCCAAAAGGAGTAGTGTTGTCCCTCTTTGCAGGTGCATGAGGAGAAACCAGCTCTTAGGAACCATATATTTGTGTTTGTTGTTCTTCCCAGCCCCCATAGCAGAGGACACACATCCGTAGCAGAGGAAAAGCAAATACTAACATGTGTTTGCAAAATATTCAAGGAGAAATGGAAGTCGATATGTGGTGGAATTGACATGAAATGCAACTGTACAATTTCTGTATTTTTTTGGGTACTGGCAGCAGGAGAGAGGAAATGAATCTTCAAAAGTCCATTGTAGGACCCCTCTTCTTTCCTTTGCTTCTCTCACTGTGATCTTTCCTTAGCATAAGTGGGCAGCACACCTTTCCTTCACATACTTCAGTATTTAGAAGTGTGCCAGAGGCCGAGAAGGCAGAACAGAAATAGTTACCCATGTACTGGGGAGGACTATGCAGCAAGTCTCAAATGCAGAACCAAGTACTTTACACGCCTTATTAATTAGCATTTTATAACAAGAAAAAAGGTTTTTCAGCTGCAAGGAAAAGCTGTGTCTCTAGGCAGCAGACAACAAATGCAGACTGCATTGGGACCAGAAAAAAGGATTCAGTTTGCTTTCCTACTGGTGGTTCTCCCCACTGCTTGCTGAAAGATGTAGATAACAATTGCACCAACAAAGAAACAGCTGTAAGACTAGGGAGGCTCAGTCCATGACTGCACAAGCAGAACAGTACAATACTGTGGTCCATCTGCTCCACTTATAAGGATTCACTCTTTTTTTCTGCTTCCTGACTGTGTGCCTGACTGCAGTGCAGCTTCTGCCCAAGCTGTTTCCCAGCCTAGAAAGTGGCAGAGATACAAAGCCAGAGGAAACTGTTGTCCCTTAAAAAGAATAAATTTCTCTCAGGTCACATCACATTCTATCCTACAAGCTTAAGATAAGAATATCTGTAGTATGGTAGGAAAGAGTCAATTTGGCCACATTTCCTGAGTTATGGAGATCAGCATTGGAGGCCTAGGGAAGACCAAAAGGAAGAAACATCAACATCATCCAGCATGATCTTCTAGCTTCCAGGTATTTGCAATTCACAGGCTTCACAGCCAACGTATTCATGTCAGACAATCCTGGATAAATCTTATTTCATGAACTTATCTAATTTTGTTTAAGCAAGCATGCATATGACACACAAGCATGTACTTGTACTTTCCTCTAGATTAGAAGAATCTGGTATTTTTATGGCTGATCCTGTACTTGCTCTTGGAAAAGCTGAAATGCATTTTGCTCTGTCTCAGTTTCATGAACACTGATGAAAATATTAGTATTCACAAGAATACGTATAAAAGGAAATTTCATATTTCCATACAACTCATCATGTAAATAATTGGTAAATTGTTATGTTTATATAGTAATACTCAATCAAATATTCTAGAATTACCAGATGTCCTGAATTCTTTTATGTGCAGCTCAGATATTGCCCAAACCATAATAAACTAGTACAAGTTTGGAAACACCAAAAAAATGCTAACTTTTCGAAAGAAGAATTTATAAACAAGTTTTGTATACCTTTTGGAAAAACAGGTACTGCATTGTAAATATTTATTATAGATGTATTATTAAGGAAGAGGCACAGCAGAAGTTTTGCAGCTGGAACTAAGTTGCTATGAATAATTTTGTTAAAGAACACTGTCGACAATATTTATATTGTGTCCAAATTGTGCTAAGTTTTTACACACTATTAGGAAGATAAGATCACATACCTATTGCAGTGTTTGGAACTTGCTCAGAGCCAAGAAGTCTGGCAGGACTCCATTGCAGTCCGTGCCTCAGCTCTTAACAGATGGGTGTTACACAGCGTGCCTCTCTGCACAGCGCAGCTCACCCGAGGGCTTCCGAGAGGTGCTTTGCCCGACCCCAATGCCCCGGCACGGCTGCGGCTCAGTGTATGAGGCGGGATGCTGGGAAGGCAAAGTCATTGAACCCCAAATGCAGGGAGCTACTAATGAGTATTGTAAGGGCAAATAATCTCGCTCTAGGCAAATTCTCATTTGGTGGAGGCACAGTGGAGAGAATTTCACTCTCTTGTGTACATACAGACTTCAGTGTGTCTGCTCGTGTATGGCTGGATTCCGCTCAGGTGCTCTGCTCTGTCTTCACTTGCTCAGGGACAGAGAAATTTACAGGTGAGTTCATGAATGCAAATGAATGCATGAAGTATGATGCTAGCCCTCTCAACTTAAAGACAACTGTATGCAAATGTGCATGCGCAGATATTTAAATTCTCACAGGATATAATTATAAAATAATGCATACAGAACCAGTCTAAACTCAGGTATATATGCTTGCTGTTGTTTACTTTACATAGTTCTTAGGCTGTAAAAATTTATTATTTTTTGAAATGTAGGCTATTCCTTACTTTAATGCCTTCCTTTTAATTTTGTTTGGATTTTCCTGATGGCACTCTATGTTAAAATATTAGTTAGGGTCAAGACAATTGTTTTTAATTCAAGAGCATTGCTTCCTTAGAGCATTCAGTCTTGCAACTTAGTTTTAGTAGTCCTGGAAAGAGCGTGAATTTGCACTCAATGACACTTATGGTTGTGTCCCTTCTAATTTGAAGGGAATTTGACTCAGCAATTCAATGAAAATGATGTATAATTATTTTTCCCCTACAAAACATCAATTGAAATTAGATCATCAGAGTTGCCATTCCAGAAAGATATAATTTGAAAAAACATTTTTTATCTACCAATCAAGTTCTAGATGGAATCTAGATAACTGATTTTAAGGATATCTTAAAACTGTAAACACCAAGTTTTAGCCCACATTTGTTCAGAAAACCAGGTTTTTGAGACTAGAACTAGTCTGTTTCTATTTGTTTGTCCTGTTCACCACCAATAATGTTTCAAACATCAGCATTTTCACTCTAACAGAGAATATGAAGTTTCCCATGCCACCAAGTTTTTCTAGATCTGGAGACAGCAGCATCCAGGCTGTAAGAAGGGCACCTGTGGTGATCCTTTATGGGGTGCTAGAGGACTGGAAATGGTCAGAGCCATCACAGAGGCGTCACACACCAGCAGAGACCATGGGCCAGAGCTGTTGCTCGGCGTTGGCATAGCCCAGCACGCAGGAGAAAGCCCGCTGGAGCCAGAGAGCAGCTCCCCGTGGCTCGGTCCCAAGAGGAAGGCAGGCAGCGCTGCTCGATGGCATTCACGGGTGGGTTGCTCTGCAGCTCCTTTAGCCACAGAGGGTGGCTCTAACCAGCAGAGCTGTCGCAGTTAGGGTCCCTCTCCCAGCCCCGGCTCTTGGCAGGAGCGCAGTGCTGCGGATGCCGCTCGCTGCCCACAGGTGGCAGTGAGCCTTCACCGTTCGCCAGAGAGAAACCAAATTTGCCTCTGAGCCTTTTGGTGTTCGTGGGCACCAGCCTGACGGCCCCTGCTTGAGGTGCACGGGTCTGGCTTTCGGGGAGCTCCTCAGCAGAGCCCTGCTTTTCGCTCTTCTCTCCGAATGCTGTAACATAACCTGTGCGACTGGGAAGGGTCTGTAGGTCAGTCAGAATGAGCAAGATCTGCTGAAAAATTCACTCAAATCTGTGATGTCAAATGGTGTCACCATGGTTGGAAAAGCAACATTTCAAAGCAGAATATGTTTCAGAGATGGTGATAAACAACAGAGCAAGGGAGAGAAAAAAGAAAAGGAGCTGAGCAGATCAGAAGAGATCAGAAAATTGCTCATTCGGGGTAATAAATTACTCATTCAGAGTAATAAACTTTGCTGTCAACAAACACAGCTTCCCTTCGATTTTTCAAAGGATAAAACCACCATTGTTTATGCTTAAGCTACCCTCTCTCCCATGTCCTTTATCATAACAAAGTTATTTAAGTTCCCTATGAAACAACAGTATATATTTCTGATGTTCCAAAATACATGCTGAGTACAAATTTTCAGACCTTTACAGATAAATAGATTAGATTAAAGAACAAAAACAATGGTGTTGAGTGGAAAAATAGACAGTAAGTAACATTTGGCCAACTCATAAGCTGAAGATGTTTGTATACACTATATAAAGTCTGGGTATCTGTCCCTTCATTTTTGTCCTGGCATCAATAACAACATGCATCATGTAGGTTTGTGGGGTTTGGGGGCTTCTCCTTTTTTCTTTCCAAAAAAAACAGTGAACTTCAAAGCAACAAATTTTTCAGTTTGCATCAGCAAACTGAAGAAACAAAACAAATGTAATTTTGTCTCAAAGTGCTGCCCAAACGTGACTTAACTATGTGAGTTTTTCTCTGCTCTCGGACAGCTGTGAACATCTGCCAAGTGACTGGAAACCCACTGCATCTGGTGCCACCTGCATCTTGATACATAGCAACAAGCCAAGTTTTGCCATCGTGTATGTTTTTGCATCTTCACTGAATCCACTGGGGCTGCATGCGTGTAACTGAGAGTTTAATCCCAGTGGAGCTCTGTTGTGTTTCCCCGTGACTAAGTTCAGTGGACTTCAGTGGAGTCACAGGGTGTAACTGAGACCAGACACACTTGATTGATAAATACTTTTACTAGTAAATCCTTCTACCAGCCTGGAGCCCTGCTGCAAAGTTTCCCCTAAAAAATGGATATTCTGACAAATAAGGAGCTTGCTACTAGACATCTACAGCTTGGTGGATTGGTTTAAGGACAAAATTTTTAACACAACAGGATCTTCTGCTCTTTTCTTGTGAAAAAGCAATTCTGTGACAATTCTGTGAGTCCTCCGCTCCCTGTCCCTGAGCCAATGTGGAGGCACAGGTCCCATGGGGAAGACCAACTCAGGATCTACATCTAGTGGGAAAGAGGTCTGGAAATAGGGCCCCAGAGGCCGGCCATCGGGGTCCTGCCTCTCCAAGGCTGGGGCCAGATTGGCGTTGTGAAGAGCAGTATGTTCATCATGTTCAGTACCCAAACTAAGCTGATTTATTTTTGGAGACCCCTGGTCTGGAATGGCCCTGATCTGAAAGTCTGGAGCAAGTAGGAGGCCCATCCCAGAGACCTGGCAGTGCAGGTACAGAAGGTAAATTCTGTGTTGTTTTGTTTCATCAGTCCCTGCCACAGAGGAGAAGTTTTGTTCTCAGGCTACCTAGAAAGAGATACTGGGTAGACAATATTCGTACTCTTCAGGAAAACAAAACCCCACTTAAAGAGTCCCCGTATCACCTTGGGACATAATTTTAAATTCTGATTGAGGTACTGCAAGGAAAAACAACAAAAAGAAATTTGCTTTTTTTTTATTTAATAAAATTAATCCTTGCAGTCTTTGTTATTTTGTATACTATGTGCATTTGTGACTCTTTTGGGCAGAGTAATTTTCACAGGGTCTGCATATTGCAATTTTATGCAGGAATAAAGTTCACATACAAAGTGAAGCCAGAACTGTCTGGCACAGAGCTCCTAAGGACAGATGGTGCCACCTGCATCCTCAAGTAAGAATAGTCTTAGCCAGGTTTGTAAACAATGACCTATTTAAGTGAAAGAGGGGGGAAAAAAAATCTATGAGCTCTCTTCCTATCTAAGTACAGAACATTTACAGCAATAGAAAATTATTAAAATTAAACATTATTGAGAGCTGTGTTTTCACTGACTCACAGCTCTCGGGATACATGAAGTTCTCACTGCTATTCAAATCTGTTGTTTCTTTCTTGCCACCCTGCTTCTTTACCAAAATATATTTGAGCTACAGATCGTGGGGTTTTGTGTAGAGGCCTCCCTTGTGTTCTCCTTCTTCCTCTGAACAATGTTATTCGTTTAGCTTAAGCTGAGGTTTTTGACAGGCTTATTGTCGCAATGAATTTGCAGTTGTGTGTTGATACCTTACTATTTTGCCACTGAAATGGAAGATGTCACAAATGCAGCTCTGAAGGGAGCACTGGGGATTTAAATGTCATTTGAACATACATTTCTTTAAGAAGCAGTAAGAACAACCAGTGTAAAGGTAAATAAAGGAAGGAGAAAAAAGGGTAAGCATGTAAGTTTTTCTTAACATGAAAAGAATTCTATTTACAGGAAAAATAATTTCTTTCAGTGATTATCATTGGGCTCCATTTCCTGGTAATGAAATATTTGTGCTGTGTGTGTTTAAAATTTCGTCTGTCTTTTGTGGAAGAACATTTGAAAATGGATAGTCTTTCACTTATTTAATAATAAATTATTCCCAAAAGTTTGTGTGTTTCTGTGAATATACAGATACAGGTCTATACACCACATTTTATGCCTAGTGGAGAATTTAAGCAGTAATACAGGCACTAGCTGACATTGGGTTTGCTTCTTTTTAAGCACTGATAACTGGCAATCAGATGAAATCTAATTTGTTTCTAGAGAAGTGAAAATACAGACAAACTTAGAGTTTTAGATCTTACTATAGGTCTCTCCTTTTTTGATTTCTTCTAAGACATGAAAGAAGACTCTATTCAGACCTACTATCTGCTTGGTGTTCTTGAAACCAGCAGAGGCTACAAGCTCTGTTGACAGGTCAGTCTCTTGGATGTCCCCTAGGTTCTGGCACCTCATATTTTGGAAATTGACATAATTGGTAGCCTTCTACCAAGAGATAACAGTAAAAGTTTAATCACTAACATTATTTTAGATCAGGCTGAGCAGAAGTGAACAAGATCACTTTTTGTGGTCTTGCCATTCAGTATAAAATAAAAAAATGCTCAAAACAATCAGGCTATTAAAAAAGCTATTAAAAAACATGTCACCAAATTTTTACAATCTTTAATGAAAGTTTTTCTCCATTTGAATTTCAGGATGAAATCTGGCTCTGCTTTAGACTTAAATGTCCAGTTTTCTCCATTACTAATTAGAATTCTTTGTGATGGAGATTGTTCAGGTGTAAAAATGAAAACTACCCCCTCTCAGTGCAGTTGGGAGCCACAGGAATGAATGTTCATGGAAATGTTTGTGTACACCTTACAGTGCCACAAAACAGCACCCGGTTTTAATTTGTTTAAGCTACATTTTTATTAATAAAATTATATGTACATTGTTTGAAGACTGACTAAAGCCAGAATGGTGGTTTTGTATGACATCTATGCAATTTAGATAGAATTCATATGAGGTAAAGTAATATGGATATTTATAGTCACTTTTATTTTCTGTTGTGCTTGAGGTTGTTAAACTTTTTTATGCTCTTTTCTTTTTAGACTTGGGACCCTGAAATAAATATTTGAAACATATCTATAGCATATGTGTTTTCATAAACTATATTTCTATTTTATTATGCAAGTACAATATGAAGAATATCCCTTTTTGCCAGGAAAGCGAGGTTTGATAAACTCAGCTGGAATGGAATTTAATGAAAAGAAATGAATGAGGCCTTTACAGATTAGTTCACTGAATGGTTTTAAAAGTTTCAAATTAAATGACACATTAAAATGCCTGCTTTGCCAGCTTTTCTGGCACAAAACAGCTACAACAAAATGTAACTAAATCTCTTTTAACATTTGAGTTATAACAAAACCACAAGACAGATTTTTTAAAAGACCAGGTTACAGACAGGGCTGAACAGTCTGAACACTGCCTTCTACACTTATAAGCCTCAATGAAGTGTTAGTCTCCCATGCGTAAGTAAACAATAAGCCTGTAGAAGGAAATAGAGGCTTTAAAACTGCTTCTTTTACCTTAAATCTGGTTTCTCAGACCTCTCCAGGTAGGCTTTCAAGCAACAAAGTCACCAGACTACTGTTTTCCTTCAAGTGCCTTGACAAGTTATTTTCCAGCCTAGTATTACTGAAAGCTTAATTTCTCCTGATGACTTGATATACAAACTCCACCTTTCAGAGGAGGTTGTTTCTCAGGAGGAAAAAATATATATAACCTTATTCATTTCTGCATTGACTTTTTTCAGATCCTGCTGTGTGATATTGAACCTGTCTCAAAGCTATTATGCCAGAAAACTGTAGGTAAAATAAACAAACAAGCAAGTAAACAAACAAACAAATAAATAAATAAATATTCTCTAAACCCATTCTTAAACTCTGTTAAGATAATGCTTTCTTTATTAATTTTACATTCTCTGCCTATAATTTTTCTTGAATTTAGTGAGCACTGAAATTTTCTGTGATGTATATTACCATTCACTCCTGAAAAAAAAGGTTGAATTTCTTCGGGATTTAGAAGCAAAGAGCCCAGACAGGACAAGCCTGTGTGGTCCACATAGCATTTGAACACTGAAGGAACAATGAAGCTCTTGGCATGGGAGAACAATACAGCTGAAGTCAGAGTTCAAGGATAGGTGGGGTGGCTGGTAGTCCTTCCCTGGAAACAGTCATGCAGGGCTCTGTGCCAGTGAACTAAACAGCCTGGCTATCAAGTGTTTGCTGCACATGCAGAGGACTTCTATTTACACCTCATGATAAGGTTATTTCATATTGCATCCAGCCTCAGAAGATTCATTCATATGTTTGTGAACATTTCCCCACCAGCAAAGAAAACGTAGTAAAATGTGAAGACTGCCCTCTGTGGGAAGGCAAAATGAGAAAGCTGTGGCCAAGAATGGAAGAGTAAGGAGAATATTACCATAAGACAGAATTAGAAAATTAGAGCTGTTTAACTCATTAGGAGGGCTGCTAAATCCCCCTGTGCCATGAAGATGCTGCAGGAGCAGAAAATCTGGACCACCAGAAAAATTAATACAGTCTCCTGAAGTTTCTGATGCTTGATATAACTGAATAACCTCAGATCCTTTGTCCATGGTGTAACAAAATATTTACTTGGTGCTGTCTTTGCTGACTTTGAGCTAAACAGGAGTTTTCACACTGGCTACTGTGGGAGCTGGGATGTTCAGGAGGAGGAAGAAGCTTAATATGTCCCTCAAAAAAAAAAAGGAAATCAGGTGGAAGAGTAGTTGATAGATCTTGGCCAAAAGATTTAAAGAAGAGGCAGGTGCTTTAAAAATTGTCATCAAAATCTGCCAGCGTAACTGGAAGGAAAGGCCTATTACTTCTACTTCTATTACTACTACTAAATGGATGTCTAGAGCCTTTTGCCATTTGACAGTTTTGAAGGTTATTCTGTTCAGAGATGGGTTTATAAGCTTACAAAAATTAGCTTCTTTGTGTAGTCATCACCAAGTTTGGAGAAGTCCTCCAAGATCATTGAATGGAACCATTAACCCAGCACCTACATGTTCACCACTAAACCATGCCCCAAATGCCACATCCACAAGCCTTTTGAACACTTTCAAGGGATGGTGACTCCATCACTTCCCTAGGCAGCCTATTCCAATGCCTGAACACCCTTTCAATGAAGACATTTCTCTCAGTATCTAAACTAGACCTCCTCTGGTGCAACTTGAGGCCATCTCTTCTCACCGTGTCATAGATGTTAGTTACGTGAGAGAGGCGGCTGACCCCCACCTCACTACCCCCTCCTTTCAGTCACTTATAGAGAGTGATAAGGTCCCCCTGAGCCTCATCCTCTTCAGCCCTCACAGCTAGTCCGTGAAGGATTTATGCTCCAGACCTTTCATCAGCTCTGTTGCTGTTCTCTGTATATGTTCCAGCATCTCAGTATCATTCTTGTCATAAGAGCCCCAAAACTGAACACAGGATTCGAGGTGCAGCCTCACCAGTGCTGGGTACAGAGGGACAATCCCTGCCCTGCTCCTGCTGGCCACACTATTGCTGGTACAGGCCAGGATGCCATTGGCCTTCTTGGCCACCTGGGCACTGCTGGCTCATGTCCAGCTGCTGTCACCAGCACCCCCAGGTCCTTTTCCTGTGGGCAGCTTTGCAGCCACTCTGGCCCAGCCTGTGGCACTGCCTGGGGTTGTTGTGACTCAAGGGCAGGACCCAGCACTGGGCCTTGTCGAGCCTCACAGCACTGGCCTTGGCCCATGATCCAGCCTGTCCAGATCCCTCTGCAGAGCCTTCCTGCCCTCCAGCAGATCAGCATTCCCACCCAGCTTGGTGTCACCTTCAAGTCAATGGAGGGGGGCCTCAATTCATTCATCCAGATCATTGATAAAGACATTAAACAGAACCTGATCCCAATACTGAGCCCTGGGGAGCACCACTGGTGACAGTTTTTCCACAAGAACGCTGTGGGAAGGTGTGTCAAAGATGTTACGGAAGTCCAGGTAGAAACATCCACAGTGTTTCCCTCAACCACTGAGTGGGTCACCCTGTCATAGAAGGGATCAGTTGGTCAAGCTGAACCTGCCTTTCACAAACCCTTGCTGGCTGAGCCTGATCCCCTGGTTGACCTGTACATGCTGTGTGACAGCACTCAGGATCATTTGCTCCATGATCTTCCCTAGCACCAAGGTAAGATTTACAGATTTGCAGTAGTCCCCTGTATCCTTCATCCAGCCCTTCTTATAGATGGAGGTTACATTTGCCAACCTCCAACCAACTGGGACCTCCCCATTTTAGCCATGATTGCTGGTAAACAATGGTGTGCTCAGAAAGCACTCCCACTATCTTCCTCTGTGAGTTTCTGCTAGTTGTGTTTGTATTTTTATCATGGTTATCAGTACTTCTTGAAATATCACTGAGTCCTGAGGCCCAGGATACCACTCTGCCAGGTTGTAGATAGGAAGAGTCTATTGCTGAGCATGAAGTAAAACTGCAGCAAATGGGTAACACAAAAGGAGATACTGGACAGCAGTGGTCAGTATGTGTACTGCCTCTGGATGGGATTCAGTTAATTTTTTTAATAGAAGTTTTCATGAGTGTTGTGACCAAAAGGGTGTTGATGGCACAGTGGTTTAGCTGTTCTGAAGAGCATTTGCACAGCATCAAAGCCTTCTCTGGGTCTCACTCTGAGCCCCTAGAATACATTGGGAGTGAAGAAAATCAGGCAGATGATCTGAACAAGCTGAAAGCATACACCATGTCCTACAACATAATGCTCAGCAATACAGAGGGAAAAGACAAGGTGTTAGGGTTAGCCATCTTTTACTCAGAAGGTCCCAGGATATCTCTCTGTCCTTGGGAGGTGCATCACTTGTTTTGCTTTATTTACTTTTTCTCTTCTTTCACTTCTCCTTCATAAGTTAACAAATCTTGTCTTGTCCCATAAGTGTTCTTGGTTTTACTCATCCTTTCTTCTTTCCCCATCCCACTGCATGATGAGTGATGGGGGAAGTGACCAGGAGTCTGTGGAGTCCTTAACTGTCTGATTGGGTTAGCCCCCGACAGTATGAAAAGTCAGGCACAGTCTTGTAAATAAAAGTGATTTTTAAGGGTAATTTTGAAAGAGTAAGATTTCTTCTTAATTTCTTAATATTGACAGGATGCAACTCATTTGTGAGAGTCATTATAAGAAAGAGCACAGAGATGTTTGAAATCGAACAAGTGGGTGATAGTGTGGAGAGGGGAGTTGATATGTAAGAGAATGGGAGACGAGAAACTATTGTGAAGCGGCTGTGAAGGACTCTGAAAATAAAATATTTTACATTAAACATCCTATAGGAACAGGAGGGAGTAGAGGGAGATAAAAGAGGGATGATTTAGTGAAGTCTGTTGGCCGACAACAGAAATTTTGCAGGAGGATTCAAAGTGGATACAAGCTGATTCTTCTGTTTCAGTTTCTTCTATTACTACATTCAAAACCTTGTCCAGCTACTAACAAGGAAAATTCATACTGTTACTGAACAGATGTAACAATAGCAATACCCTGTGTATATGGGACTTATTTCATTTATCAGGTGCTGGGAGCTGGTATATTCTTTTATTTCAGAAAGCACAGGGTGAGCTGTGCTCATTATTCACCTTTCGTAACTGTTTCCACAGATGTCTCTAAGCTCACCCACTGCCTGACTTACATGTACAGCATCTTCACACTCACGTGTACAAACAGAGAAACCAACAAAGAGATTTAGTAAGCTTTTCAGTTAACACATGCAAACAGACAGCAACATCTGGGAAAAAGAACAACAATAAATTTTCATAGCCACTAGAGTGTTGCTTGTTCCATTTAGCCGTATAGATCAACCTCACTACCATTTTGCACAACCAGCGCACTTGAATGCAAAATTCCAAGGATGGCACAGTCCCAACCAATAAAAAAGTGTTTTTCCTCAGCCAGCCGTGCACTTGTAGAAGGCTCAAACCCAATGCCCTGGTTGGTTTTGCTTGCAAAAACCAACAAAAAAATGTGCGTTATGCAAGCTCACTGGAAAAGTCTGCTGCTGACACTGGAGAGGGGCAGTTTGCAGGCTGACTAGCTGGAGACACTGTGCATACTGAATTCTTTCCCATACATGGATGGCATTGTGCTGCAAGCTCTCCAATACCTGCCAAAAAGAAATACAGGTACTGGGGTTCCAAGTGGCAGATTGTACAATTTATATTTTTTGTTCACAGTTTATACCATAAGCACCCCCACATTTGGCTTGTAAGGCAGATGGGTCATAGTTGCCTTCTGAAGTGTGCACTCTGGGTGACGGGGAATGGGCCAGAGGAGAAGAAATTGGGCAGTTGGCTTTTGCCTGGAGTACAAATGCAACATTACAGCTGCTACAAACCAGGTGGTCCAGCATGGTACAAGAAAAAGTGGGAGAAACACTCTCCATGGGGCAAGCAGAGGCTAGGAGACTCCCAAGAGCAGACCTAGAGAGAAACTTCAGAGTCAGTGGGAAGAGAGAACTGTTTCTGATGGACCTGGAGCACACAGTGCAGAGAATGTTAAATTGTAGGAAGTCATTAAAAACATGGCCTGAAGGAAAATCTCTTGAAAAGGACCTGCCTCTGTCAGCAGATAGCAGGGGGAAAATAAAATTACTCATGAAAACTTATGTCCTGTCTAGGAGATAAGAGCTGATGAATTTTGAAAGGAAGGCTGCTGAACTTTGGGGTTTAAAATGTTATTTCCTCTACTTTGGGTTCTGAGAATAATTCATGCTAGAAACAAGAGGTCTTTCGAGATTTTCCACATGTTGACTCCCAAGGCAAGGTACAGATCTGGGTCTGGGCAGGTCAAGATACTGCAGTGCATCCACCCTCTATGATCCACCAGAGAGTCCAAAAAAATTGTTTGTAAAAAAGCCAGTTCTGGTAGGATTATAATGAGTATATGGGGTGAAGAAAATCCACAGGTCATACAGGAAGTCATTCAGTTCCAGGTCCCCAAGGCACTGGCTGTGTGCTTGATTGGTTGCTGAGGAATTTTGAAAATATACTACCATGTTGGGTATGGATGAAGTTGGGCAGTGACAGGTCTGCCCAAGAAAACTTGTACCAAGTTGGTGTTGCTATTGTAATTCTGTCTTATCTCCCTGACTAAAAACACTTCCTGGTGCTAAGTGCTTGCAATTTCAAAGAGAGGAAAAGAGTACTGATCGGATTGAAGTACCAAGATGTCTAGTTTCATGAGACATATAAAAATCTTTTGTACGTATTTATCAACATATATTCTAGAGGACATACAGGTCCTAGCAGGAAAGTTGGAACAGGATAGCTCTTCTAGTTTGCAGGAAACAGCTGGAGAGATTAATCAATGTACCACACCAATTATTTACATAATTGTTTCAGAGTTGTTCTAGTACCAACTAGTACCAATGTTTCAGAATTTTTTTTTTCTTCAATTGGAATTGCTCACATGCAAAACATATCACTTGACAAAAAGCAGAAGTTGTTCTGCTTACAGTGATTTTACAAACAGTGATGAGCCACTGAAAAGCATCCTCTTTAACTGTGGAAGAAGGGCAACACTCCTCTAGCAGAAGGGATGAGTATGGCATTTTCTGCAAAAGCAAGAGATACTGGAGATACTTTCCTGATACTGGAGGCTGTTTTAGTCCAGTACACCAGATACCAGCCTGTACAAAAGGTATGAACAATTTACTGTACACTATTATTACTAAATTATAACAGGACAGAACTAGAAAGTGTTAATCTTAAACTGATTTTGAAGGGCACAATTTCTTCTTACAATCTTACTACTCAAATGCCTCTAAATACTGACTCACTCTTGTACCACACCTGAAATGCACAAGTTTAGTTGCCTCCTGTAACTCTTGCATAAGTACTAGAGTGTGTTCTAAAAATGGTGAACACAGCTAAGATCTTAATGATCTTGACAGCGGCTTACTACGATAGAAACCTTCCACTTCCCATATGGCTGGTCCTCAAGTTAGATTTCAGTGTGCTTCAGAAATTATGTTTTTATAAAATTGGCAGACAACTTTCAAAATGGCGGATGTACTGTATGAATGCATCTCCTTCCTCTTATCTGTGCAGCTGCATAAAAAAATTCCACCTGTGAGGGAACATGAGAAGTGTGTCTGCAGCAACAGCAGGAAACCTGCAACATTTTTTCCTTTTCAAAAAGCCTCCAAGACAAATGAAAAGGTTCATACTGCGCTTTTGCAAGAAAAGCTAATAGTGTTTCCCAGGTCACCATTTTGGAAGCAAGTGGAAGGGCTTGAGACCCCTTTTGTCAACATGACTACACTCATGCAGGGGAACAGATCCTATGCCTTCAAGGAAGGGGAGAAAAACTTCAGTAAGAACCTTTTTGGAGTCTTGAGATTACAACAGATTGAGGACCATCAGCAAGGTAGAATTCAGATATAGCCTCACATAGGGAGTGTTGGTGAAAATACTTCCTTGCTAACATCCTAGCTAACATTCAGCTGTGGGTTTATGACAAAATGTCACACAAAAACCCTGTACAGGGCGGAAATTCTGTGCTCCTATCAAAAATGTTTTGAACATTTCTGAAGGACTGGCATTGCATAGTTGGGGTTTTTTCCTGTAAAATTATCTAAGGAGAGACAATGACTGAAAGCCTTTCTTAAGACTCCTTATGCCATTAACCTGACAGTGAATGGCTAGGAAGAAATCTGGGTTGAAACTCCATGCATAAATGAAATCCTGGCAAAGGAAATACAGTTAATTTAAACAAAAGTGGATTTTGCTTCTTCATCTCTGATGTTCTTCAGTTGCAATAAGGAGCACATATTACAGAGCTGTTCTGAAGTAAAATCAGTGGCTGGTCCCCAGACCTACTCTGACAAGTGTCAAAAGAGATGACAAAACAACAAATGCCTTGCAATGGTTCAATGTATTAGAAAGGGAAGAAAATGTATGTTGTATACCATTTGCAGGAAATTTGTGTCCCTTAACACCACAAATCTTGTGTTAGGACACTCTGGGGAACATTGTCCACAAAGGTGGACAATTCTAGAGAGTCATTAAAGCATAGGATTAGGGACAATCTCCAGAAGAAACACATAATGCAGGGTAAGGACTTCCCTCTTTAGACAGTGACTGTCTCACTGCTGAGACACAGGTCCCCAAATCTGTAACCATTATGACATTCTTGCTCATTCTGCACTGTTTGTTCCCCACTGCTGGAACAGATTTACAACAGGGGTTAAAATGGGCTGCAGCTCTCCCTCCAGCATGTTGGTGCCTCTGTCCCAGCCTTCCCTCCAGCCGGCAGTGTGCCTGCAGTCCAGACCTCCCTTCTGTGTGGGAGAGCTCTGCTTGCTCCCAGTGACTGGCTGAAGGCAAGGGGAATTCTTGCATTTTTGCATGCCAAATGCCTAATACTACATGCTAAATGAGACCTATTTTTTATAGGTAGTTCAAAGTCCTGGTATGTGTCACCTAACACAGCCAGCTGCATTGCTCCAATCACTCAGATTCATAGGAAATCTGGGACCTCTCCACCACACCATACCAGGACAACAAAAGCCGTTTTCATAGACTTTGGCAACTTTTATGAGGCTGAAATAATCACAAACATTTTGGGGTGTGCCACAAACTATCCAATTCTCATTATAATTCCTCCACAGTGTTTAAAATGTTACTTTTAGTCTGTCACATAATGCCTCTTCTAGCAAGTGAAAAAAAAGTTCTAATGTGTGTATCTTTATGCATATGTTCTCTGAGTTTGCATGAAGCGAGTATAGAAGGACGAGTACAATCTGCTGCTAAGGGAGTAGGATATGAGGACTGATTTTTTTTCTTTTTTTTTTTGTTTTAAACATCACTATGTTCTTTACTCATTTTAAGGGCTATGATTTATGAAAAGAACCACAGGACGAAAAATAAAATTAGGTTCTTTGTGCTACCTCCTTGTACCTCCAAGGTGCCTTTTTTTAATGCAGTGGGATGCAGTTCCTGGATTCCATCAGATGCAGTCATGATATGAATGCAATTGCAATAACTGAAAAAAAGTTAGAAGTACAAGATTATAAATCCTGGTTTAGTTCATATAAATATCAAAACTCCCTCAGCTGGTTGACAGTATCAGAAAAAATCTGGCAAACACCAGGGACAGTCAAGTTGCTGCATTTTATAATGGAAGACTTGACACCACAGTGTAAATAACAGATTTTTACCTCTTACTGTGTATTTCAGATCAAGATGTCACATACAGAAACCTTGGTACAGCATCTGATGCCACTTTCCTTTCCCAAACATACCAGCTAAATCACAAAAAACTACCTGTAAA
>VYZP01015565.1:0-12872 GCA_013400635.1 Hypocryptadius cinnamomeus | reverse complement strand
GTGATTTGACATTTAAGTCAAGATTATGTATTTGAATCTTAATTTTGTTCAATATATTTTCTGGAGTCATTACAAAGAAGACATTTGGACATATTAAAATACTTTAGATTGGGAGCATCCAGAAAACAACAGCTTGCCCTAAAATATTTAATTTGAAAAGCATGCACACAGAAGACAATGGAGGTCAAAGTAACCTTCTATTATACCTTTAAGTATGACTGGAATGGACACTCTTTGTGCATACTCCTGAATCTTGCAATATATGCAATTTGTAACATATGTAATATGGGAGGGGAGAGAGAGAGCCCAGAAGGGTGGCAAACACTCCATCCCCAGTACCATTTAAGGTGAATTTGGATGAGGCTCTGAGCAGCAGTTTCAACCAAACTATAATTCCATAATTCTGTAATAATTCTTAATTCTGTAATAATTCAATAATTCTGTAATAATTCAATAATTCAATAATTCAGTAATTATTCTATAATTCTATGATTCTATATATGCAAAATCAACTTCTACTGTAGGCTTTTGTCTTGTGTTCCATTTTAAGGCACAAAATCTTTACTCTTGACTGATATTTACTGAGGAGTTATGAACAATCAGTAGGAGTGAGAGTAATCGTTCCTAAATTTAGCCATCCAAAGCTGTAAGCTATTTACCAAGCTATTTACTAAGCTATTAGTCACTGGATAAATTTAGACACCTGCAGATTCTTTCTTCTCTTTCTTAAGGTCCTGACTAATTAATCACCTTCTTCAGGAGCCTGTCTCTCTTTTCCAGTATAGAGACCCATTGCAGGCAGCTTATAACTGAAGCTTAAAGCTTAGTGGTTACAGGTAAGTAAGAAGATTTGCATCTTACAGTCCAAAAGTTTTTTTCCCTGAATATCTATATTAGGTCTCTTACATATTAGAAATTTGTAATTGCAAAGGCTGTACTAAATCCATATCAATGCCATGGTAGCTTAATAAAGATATAGACAGTTAACAGTATACAGGAAGTGTGGAAAATGTCTGTAATTTAGTAGTATCACAGGCTGGATTCAAAAGAAGGATTAAAATCAAGTGGGTGAATTGCAGTTTAGATCTTCCACATCAATCTGTCCATAACAAGAATCTGACATTTCGTATTTCAAAAGTCTGGCAGGGGTTGAGATGGCTGAGTCTAGAGACATTTTCTAATATCACTTACTGAAGGGTAAGAAATCCAGAATATTTAGTGACCTTGCTTCTCATATCATAAGTTGGAAAATACTTAGATGCTCAGTGTCCTGGGATTTTTGCATCCATAGAACAAAGAACAGTTCTTTGAGGTCTTATTTTCTAATAAAATCAATAAAATCCATCATCATTAATCACCTTGTGCTTTTAGCTTTCTGCTTTCCAGAGAGCATGTTTGGCTGTTATACGCTCGTGACAGTTTCAGTTATTGTTTGAATATACAACACATATGCATGTGTGTGTACGTGCCTGCATCTCTCTATATATGAATTTCACAATATGTTAACTGGGGCATGAATGAATAATATTCTTAAAGGTATAGACCATAATATCAGCTGCTAAACAATTTTCTCAATGTTAAGATTATGTATAAATTTCATGATATTGCACTTAGAAGCTCTAAGGTCAGACTGTAGTTCTTGAACATAAATTCATTGTTAAAGGCATCTCTTTTTTCAAAGGACAGAAAAATTTCATTTCCAGGGATGAGTAATCTCTTCTGTTTCTATAATAACAGGGAGGAGAGGAATCGTCTTCTCCAAGTACCAGTCTCTTTCCACTGACTGTAGAGGGAAATAAAACAGCTTCCTGAAGTTAGTTTAGCTGATGTTGTACTTGATTCTTAATTAGCAACTAGCAACACTAAGTCTTTGTTGTGATTTTCTTTTTGAGCTGTCTTCTGACTCCTCGGTCTACTTACTCAGTATGGAAACATGGTCATGGACTTTAATAGAATGGGATCCAACTTTTGTGAGCGCTGCTTGCATTTCAGGAAAATAACAATGGTAAATCTGGACCAAACATCCTTGACCCTGCAGTCAACAGTTAGTCACAGAGTAATTCTGCTGCAGGCTGGTTTTGAAATTTTGGGGCAATGGTTCACTTTTGACTCAAAGGGAGTAGTGAGACCTGCAGGATAACTAACACCTGGTGTTTTGTTTGGGAACCTGCCATTTAAGTATTTGAGTGTAGGCCAAACCTTATTCTGATTAGCTCCTATGAGGTGGCACTACAGTGACACCATATGCAAAACCAATACCTTGGTCAGCTATAACTTGAACACATGTACTGCTAAGTAAAGTCTTCCAGTGCTGATAACAAAGAGCTCTATTGCTTGACCCAATCTACACTCTTTGTGGTAGTGGGTCTGTCAGACTAGTCAGTCATTAGAAAATAATCTAGTTGTATGCAGACAGAATAATCGTTCTGGATAGGGTTTCAAACAGGTCTTAGGAAGTGAGTCACCCAGCCCCTTGAAAAGTGAATGGTAGCTAGAGACCTGTTTCCTGAGTCACCTTTGAATCTTAGCTTATGTTACAGTATGGCTGTTATCCAACCTTAACTTGGGACATTGAAAGGGTTTTCTTTCTCTTTTCTTTCCTTTTCTATGCCAAATTAAAAGTATGAGGGCCTAAAGTGCATTTACACCAAAGCAACTTTCCACTGACTTAGCCGTATAAAGAAGCCTTGTAGTAGGTATAAATATGATTTATACTCACTTTAAGACTCATTTCCACCACCTGAGTGGTGTGAAGCAACCTTTGTTGAAATCAGATTCAGGTCTACACATTCCAGAAAGCAGTCAGGTTGTGTTGCTCAGACCTGCTGCAGAAGCAGAAAGTGTTCTGCTCCAGTTGGCAGCAGGGCAACAGGGTTGCCTCACTATCCAAACAAATTGTTCAGACTCTCTGTGTTTTTCCAGTGTTCATTCTTCTTGAGAAAATTACATCACAATCCAGGAAGACCTCTTCAGTCTTTGAGAGACTTCTTTTGATTTTGTGGAATAGAAAGAGAGAGGAAAGAGAGCAGATTAGGTACTTGGGTACTCTTTCTTAAGAAGTCATATAAATGATAGGGAAGTGTAACTCAGCTAACAGTTTCTTAATTTTCTAATAGAGGATTTACAACTGGGAGTAGATCTCTTTAGAAAAATATTATTAATTCCCATATAGTATTTTTTTTTAAGAATGCAGAGTGTCTTAGGAAGCATAAAAGATCCAAGTTGAATCCAAGTTACCTATTCTGAAGGAATACCATCTGGGTTAAGGGACCAAAGTAAGGTTTTAGGTTTGTTTTGAAAGGGAAATTACTTTATGTTATGACTCATCAGAACAAGTTAATTTTCCTATTAGCATGTTTTATCTTAAAGCTATAATTTTATTTTAAAATCCATGACAATACATCTGGATTGCATTTTGGAAATGAAGTTGATCTGTAAATATGACCTGAAGCTTTTCAAAAAACAAATTTAAAAAAATCTTTTTCCCTCATATTTGAAAGTAATGAACATCAATGAAGTGCTTTGGTGTGCATTATTATTACTGAGTGCCTATAAGTGATTTCAATAACATTATCTAATTAATCTTCCTGAATTTCTGAGATGTAGATAGAGTTATTTATTTAACTTCTTTTGCAATTGAATGATAATTAGAAACAGCTTGAATGACTTTCCCAAAATATTGCCAAGCATCATTTGCAGAGGCAGATTTAAAAAAAAAATCTTAAATTCTAATATAATCCTAAATTCCTCTTGTCATTTTTATAATTATGAAGGAATACGTCCTTTCAACTGACCTTCTTTTACACATAAAAATAAACTCTGCTATGTTTTCATGTCTCTGTATTGTCCAGCTCTCGAAAGTTCTGTGATGATTGTTGTATCTCCTCAAAGTTTTTAAAAGATATCTGTCATGAGGGTGCTTGACCTTTACCAGTAACCCAGGTACTCAGTGCATCACCTCACTGCCTTCCCGACACACATATAAAACAGTGTGACTTTATATTTCCTTTTCCAGTTACTCACAATCTAATTTAAGCTCTGTTTTGCAAGCACTTTTTTATTTTCCCAAATGACAAGTGTATTAGCTAAGACTGTCAGCCTAGCTGCCAGCTCCCCCAAGCAAGCCCAGCAGGCTGTGACCTCATGCGTGCAGCATGCAGGTCTGACTGGGGGCTCCTAGGAAATAGATGTGAAGCCTGAGCCCTGTCTTAGCTGCCTTGGTAAGCAAGTTTTATGATAAACTTTATCTCATTATGGGAGGGAAGGGGGAAATTTTGGTCAAAGTCCAACTCTAGAGCTTATGTTGAGGCTGAACTTTTCTGCTCTCCAAGTCTGCCATATCAAATTAGGGAGAATAAAACCGGCTGCTTTCCCGATTATTTATAACATCACAGGAAACTTGGAATGACTTATTAAGGATGGAAATAGTTCTCTTTCCTCAGAAACGGATCTTGCTTTGCCAAGATACACAGTGACTGACTGTGTGTAAGAGTGGTACACAAATACCTTCCACGTTGAAGGTTATTAAAATATACCTGGCCTCGTTTATCAGCACTTACATGATATGCATTTATCCACACAAAACACTTTTAAAAATGCTCCAGGGAGCCGTGCTCAATGTCTTTAGGGATCTAGCAGTAAAAAGAATCCAACAAACCCAAGCCACAAACCAGTAAGCTTTTTGTATCTTTAGTATGGGCCTTGACAAATATTTTTGTACAAGTTAATGCCTACTGACCACATTGGCTGTTCATTAAAAATAAAGTTGTTAAGTCTGTCCTTTGAATATTACAAGAATAGATCTTGGAAGTGCAGGGCAGCCTTAGAGCAAGGAAGTTCAGTCTGAGGGTCATAAAACGAAATTTGGTGTTGGATATAACTTCTAACTCACCTATGAGCGTATGAGTAATTGTCCCACCTCACTGTTCCAGCACCCTTAACACAGGGCAAGAAGACTGACATACAGGTGCTGTGAACCACTCTTTATCAAGAGCTTTGATTCATAAAATGTGAATATCTTATTTATGAAGAGGACTTAAAATGGGAAAATAGCACATAGTATTTTGAAAAGGAGCTGCGTAGGATGAGTAGTGTAGACTAGAACTCATGTCTTCATAGCCCAGTAATTCTGGCTTGATACTTATTGATAGATAATTCACAGGGAAAATCTGAGAGAGAAAGTTGGGAGAATCTAAATTTCATGGATGAAATTAAATTAATCCAACCCATTCAAAAAATGTCACAATAGTGCAACTGCCTGCATTTCAAAAACAGTTTTCAAAGAGCACACATTTGGGCATCTACATGACTGTGACAGTAGTCCAAGTTAGCCTACAATAAAAATTGCAATATGAGTGCAAGCCTGTAGGGTTATAAGGAAGTAAAAGAAAGCAGACATTGAGTTAGATATAAAGAAAATTGGATTAATTACAGATTTCATTTTTTCTTGTTATATGTAACTGTTACTTCCTGAACTATCTGTACAAATTAAGTGACTGTTGGTTTGTCTTATCACTTCATCCTATACTTCATTTGCTGGTAGCTTTGCAAAACAGAAATCTTTATCAGAGATGTCAAGCTCATGGCCATCTTTGTGAATGAAATGAACAAAACAGACTATTTGTGCTTTGACTTTTCTGTTCCTGATGAAGCTGATAGAGGAAGAGAGCTCTCACAGAGTTTGGAATAGAAGAGGCCTGATCCTTTATTTCTACATTTGCACTGCTAAATAGAGCTCTTTCTAGGACTACTGTCATCCTTTAATTTCTGACCAGGAGCTCTTTGAAAAGACTGTGGAAAAACAGTTTCTACATTTTTCAAATTATTTGGTGACCATTTCACAACACTAAGATCTAACTTCCTTTTTTTAGGTATTCAGAAGAGAAAGGCACCGCGCACACCCTGATCCGTAGAGCAATACACTTTATCTTGAACTTTCAAAAATGTGGTTAAGGGTTCAAATCTTAAGAAAAGTACTAGAGGACTGCTCAGTGACTCAGTGCCTCAAAATTAGGTGCAAACCTGAGGAGTGAAATTCATAGTGCAACATGGGATATCTAAACTTTCCAGTACAATCCTCAAACATAATTCATACAAGCCAATACATTTGATGGTGGATATCTAATCTACACATTTGAAAATGTCAGGGAGGGAGGCATCTAAAATTTTGTTTCTTCTGAATTTAGGCATTTATCCATAGTCCAAATTAGGTTCTGTGGAACTAGGATTTGCAAATGCTTTGCCTGTGGTTCTAGATGTAAGTCATATGAGGTGTCAGCAGACAGCTCTCTCCTGCTTCTCTTTCAGAAGATAGCCAGCGAGAAGAGGGAGGAGGAGGAGGAGGAGGTGATATTACTAAAGAGGTTTTGCATAACAGTCTTGCTATGCAAGTACTTTCCGCCTTCTCCTGACCTATTTTTGAATGGAAGTGGCTGTGGGAGCTCTGCAATGTGCTGCCACTGCTGCTGTCACCGTGCGCGAAGTGAGCTCGGAGCACACCTACGGAGCCGGGCCACTTGGCAAATTGAGCACGACACACTGCTTTGCATCCCAGATGGACTAGGTGTGGAGGATGTGCACTTCATTCAGCTGAGAAGGTGACATATTTAGATGTGTGCAGAGACACACCAAGTTAGAAAACTTAGATGCCTTAGACATGTGAGTGCATAGAGTTTTTTAGATCATCCTGTTTGAATTACAGTTTGAGTGTATGGTAGGTGCTTAAGTGCTGTTTTGGATTTTACCTTGGATTGTTTGGACATTGTCTCTGCATAAGAGTTTTGGTAATTTTACTTTTTGAGCATCTAACTAGCATTGTGAAACAATGTGGTGTGGAAGAGAAGCAATAAAAAGTCTGATTTGAGAAAATTATTTTTTCTCTGTCTTCTGGAACATGATAAAAGTTTTAAATAAGCTTAGATTTTACCCCAAATAGCAAGATATACAGAAAATTTAAGGAAAAAAAAACCATAATTTTTTAATCCCTGAGCTCCAAAAGTTCTGCCTATTCAATTTTGAGATGTTTCTGTACAACTTACTTGTGATTTTCTTGTTTGCTTCTTTGTTTTTTTTGTGGCTTGGTTTTCTGTTGTTTCTTTTTCTTTCAGATGTTGTACATCATTCTCTTAATGTTTGTCACTGTCTAAATGGGCAAATGGTATAATTTTATTTTTCTGAGCTATCTCACAAAAATATATTGACAAGAAGCCCTTAAAAGACAAAAGAGTGTATGGAAAAAGCATAGATATATGTCTGTCTTTTCCCATGATTTAAGAATGATCTTACAGAGGTTCTTATGAGTATTATAACTTTTTAAAAGGCCTATAAGTACAAAGGGTAGATCCTTAAAGGCTAAATAGCTGGATACTGAGGTAGTAAAAAAGATGCAAATGTACTTGTAAACCTTCTTACCAGCAAAGGAAACAACTTATTATCTCCCCTGCCTCAGTCTAATTGCTTCCCAAAAAACTGAACCTCTTCATTCAACACATAAAATCTCAGCCATTTTTTCTTTTTTCTTTTTCCCTTTTCTTATTTTATTTTTTCTTTTCACACTTCTTAAGACTAAGCTGAAGACATGCAATTTCATTACATGCAATTAGAATACCTTGAGTGGTTTGTCATGCAGAACTTTCAAGTGTGCAGCTCTCAAAGACCTCAATCCTCTCAGGTCCCTCAGTTCATAGGCATGGCGTCCAGCAGACAGAATACAGCAGATGTTGAGACAAAAAGGGCAAGAATATATGATTGCAAGTAATTGAGTTATCCCTGTTAAATGAGTTGCCACAAGCAGTAGTTGTGATTTTCTGCCTCCATCATAATGATATTTAATACTAACTATGCAGATACATGAAGAAAATAAAAGTCTGATCACTATCAGGTCTGTTCTCCTTGTTCTTTGTTTTAGACACATAATAAACACAGGGATCAACTCTGACCCCATATTTGGTGAGGTTCTTTTTCATGCCTGTATTGATGTCTGGTCAAAGTTGTAGCTTGTGGACAATAATCTATTAATCTACAGAGATGGTTGTGTAGATGGACTCCTTTCGATGAAACAAGAACTTGTTTAAACTACCTCAGTCTTGAAGTGAAGCCAGTCCCAACTTTTCCTGGAGATTTAAAGACAGTTTTTAACTGTTAAAAAATTATATATAGAGAGAAATTTATATGCATGTGAATAAATACATATTCATACTCACTTTTATTTTTGCATTTTTGAGTTCCAACTGGCCTTTTTCTTGGTATATCTTATCCAAACAGTAGAAGGAAGTTTCAAAAAGTTTTCAGAAAAGCCAGCTGTCACTGCATTTCCTGAGCATCTCCACTGTGATCTTTTGGGTCTCTGGAATACTGCTTGGGTCACAGGGGGACATTCCATACAGGGCACTGCACTTCCTGCACAGACTATCAGCAAAATTTATATTGAGTCTTGTTTAGAGATATTTTTAGATATCCATAAGATTAGAAGATGGGAGTGAACCATATTTTGTTTTCTCTTATACTACATATATCCATTTCTGTAGCTTGAAGATAGGAAACTGTAGCTGAGCTGAGGAAAACTGAAGGAAGCAGTCTAAATTTTGATGTAAAGAAATAGAGTGATTCTTCTAAGAGGATTTTAGCTTTGGTCTTGTTCCCATATTTATATAAAAAAATTAAAATATATATGATTTTTTGTCCACAAATATTTATTGCCAAGAAAAATTTACCTTTAAATACTATAGTTAATCACTCCCACCTTATTTCTTTTCAGATTTTTCCACCTTCTCTTGCAGTCAGCGCTCTTCGGTTACGTCTAGAGAGAGAAAAAGATAAACAAGAGGAACTGGAGATCTGTTGATGTTGTATGATGACACATTCACACTTATACAAGTGTCACAGAACTTCTTTCTTACTGTGACATTTTTCTTAACAAAGGCAGTGGTTTTGTTGGAAATTGTGTTCATGCTTACACCAGGGCTAAATTTGTTTCTAATTATCTGGCACAATTGCCATAGCAGAGCATGCTGTGTATAACAGCACTACATAGATAGGGAGTTTGTGAGAAGAAACATGCTCTGGAATGTGAAAACCAGCTGAGGAGTTCACCACAAGGCAGGGGTGTGAAAACTTTACTTAGAAGTTGTTTTTTTTCCCCACTGTGTCCTCCCTGCAGCTGATGGAGTAATAGAGCTGTAATGGTTTGCTTACAGGCAGTCAATTAGGCACCTACAGTTACTCCACAGGGTGTAGATTTTACATGAGTGGCTTACTCATAAATAAAAAGAATTACTGCACATTTTGCACTAATGTTCTCCATTTCTAAACATCAATGCATTATTTATTCCAAATCTTGTCACATTCTTATGCAAGGTCTTTGTTTCCTTTTCTGCCACCTTTACTATCAGGGTAGATTGACATAGACTGATTTGTGATATCCCAATCTAACACACAGCATTAGTTGTACTAGAATTCACAGGTAAAGGGTCAGTTGAATTGAGCAACTTATAGGAAGACTATGAATATGAAAGAATTAGTAATGTTGAATTTGTATCATGAATCCTGAAGCTGATATTGCACTGTGTGGTTTTGAAAGGACAGCATTGCTGGAGATGTTTTTAAAAAGAGATCAGTCTAACCTTTAAAAGAGATCAGTCTAACACCTCTTGAAAACTAAAAGTCAAATATTATGTTACAGCTTTTCCATATGAACAAGGAGAGAAATATACAGTGCATATGTACAAATTATTGAAAACAAGGAATATGATTGCTATCCTTATTTTCCCCAAGCATTTGAACACAATTCATAGAGTTGCAAGTACATTTATACATGGCCTATTCTGGAAACAATCTCTTTTCTGCTCTATGTAAATGTATACACATATATGTATGTATATACAAAAAGCAATATAAAGAACAAATAATATTTTATAATCTTTTTATTATTAAAATAAAAAGTAACATAGGCAATCATAGATAAAATCAGGATTGTCCAATACATCATGTCTTAACTCAGTTTCTCCTGCTACCCACATCCAATTTATACATTCCAGTCATTGTAATCTCTTATCAACACTCTTCCCTCTTATCCCCACCCCCATTATCCTTCCTCTTCTTTCTCTTGTCCTTCTCCCACTGTGGTCTTTAGAGTGGAATGTGGGTGGAATTAAGTTTAGGCAGCTGGCAGGCGGCCGGCAGGAAAAGGCTGTATATACAAATGTGTCCCAGGTGTCCTAACATGTCCTTGCCACACAAATGGTCACACTTGATGTTGACAGGATGACAAACTTCAGCCCAGAATCAGTGCCTGTAATAAGACAATGATGTCACTGGCTCTACAGACTATTGTGGAAGAGGGAGTGGAGCTATGATGTGAATACAAACAGCTGTAAGTATTTTATTTCATAGGAAGATAATTTCATGTGAGAGATATTTTCTCTGTCTTTTCTGTCCCCTTTTCAATATTTAATATATCTTCTTTTTACTATTGATTAATTTACAAATAATGTCATTCATATCTATAACTCAAAGTAAATAAACATGTATAAATACAATACATCTGTTCATAGTCTCTGAGGGGTCTTTTTAAAGAGTAATAACTATCTCCAGGTTATAAAAGATTTAATGTCTGGCTAAAAAACTTTGGATGTTGACATATGGATGTTGGCACACCTATTGTTATTACACCTACATTTGCCAGGTTCCATAAAACACTGCCATTCTCTACACACTTGCCATGCATTCAATTCTCTCTTCAGGGAGAGGTGGGATTTTATAGCATCTATTACACAGCCAGGAATACATATGAGAACTTTGACAGACAGATATATAAAAATATATATGTTTATACACATACAGACAAAAAAATATATTTACTTTGGTCATTTATTCATTAAAAATAAGACTTCACAAAGGAGTAATATAGAAAATATATTTTCTAGACTAGTTGTCATTTTGGAGTTCATTGTTTAACACATTTGTTTGTTTCAGAATGGAGTGTATCTACAGAAATATAATTGTTATTTAACTTGAATATTGCCCCATACAGTAATTTTTTAATAAAGATTATTAACTCATTAACTGATTTCCTATGAATGATTTCCTATGAATCCTGCAACAAGGGAGTTCAGAAAAAAGATGTGAAGGGGAGAAAGATAATAATCCCACACTCTAGTCCAGAAAAAATATATTGGCTGTAGGAGTTAACATGTGCTACGCATTATTAATGTTCTCCAGGTTGCTTTTGTCTAAGTTCAAAGCAGGAGCTGCATTTCATAGCTACTATATAGGATACAGAGCACAAACCTCTAATGCACATCTATGAAGTGGTGGCTTGGACAGAATCCCCATGCTGTGGGTGTCTGGAATAGTAGGATTGCATTTGTACAGATTTATCTGTCAAAAATATTCTCATTTTCTTACAAATATACTCTAAGGCTTTGATTTCTAGGACAGATCAGCATACTTTTGACCCCTGTAGGGCGCTGCCAGTCACAGGGACACTGGATTCAGGCCTGCCTAAAGATGGAATTTCTGCAGCACTTCAAGCCTTTTCCAGGGAAAATCTTGCTGTGTGTACTGGTGTCTTAGGAGTGGCATTTAAATAAATGCAGACACAGCTAGAACTTAGCAGAGTAAATAGGACTAGCAGGAAGAGGGAAATGTATGGAAAAATGCTTTGCTAGTCTATAGCACAGCAGCATGTAGGGAGACTGAGAACAGCTCTAAATGCAGTTACAGCTCAGTTCTCAGCTGTCAGAGCTACGGGTTTAGAGCTGCTGTATGAGGAATTACATCTTGAAAGTCAGAGGTGAAGATGTTGATTGCAGTATATTGGTAGTATATTTGCTCCAAAAGTAAAAAATATGGAAAAAAAAACCCACAGTCACTTTTTTTCTTTTCTTCCTAACACTGTATACTCTCTAAATTCCTAATATATATAGCTTTAATATGTTACAATTTTATTTTACAACATATTTATGAATCTGTGCTTGAAGATTACTCTGCATCTCAACAGTCTTCTTAGCAACCCAGTCCAGTTTGCAGAATCCACAAGACTAAATACAGTTTCATTAGAGAGCTAAAGTCCTTCTGGTGTGTTTGAAATTAACTGCCAGAACTATTTCAGTGTATAAAACTTGAGTTTGTAATCAGCTTTCTTAACTGTTCTGAGAAATGCTAACATTTTCTACAGGATATAGTTTATCCAGTTCAAAGTGAACCTTTGGAACCAAATATCC
This sequence comes from Hypocryptadius cinnamomeus, assembly GCA_013400635.1. NCBI lineage: Eukaryota > Metazoa > Chordata > Aves > Passeriformes > Zosteropidae > Hypocryptadius > Hypocryptadius cinnamomeus. The sequence continues at coordinate 651 of VYZP01015565.1, read as the reverse complement.
AAAACTCCCAAGTTTTCTGCTAAAAAAGCAATGCCAGCTCAAATTTTTTTTATTTAGATAAGAGAACAGGGTTTACCAAAGTACTTTGATTTTAAGTTTTTAACTGAAAATGGAAGATGTATTTGGAAAGCAACACCTAGACCACCTCTGTCTTCTAGAGACATTCTACACTGTCGTCCACTGAAGAAATGATAAGGTAACATAATCCTGAAACCTCTGGTCCAAAGTTTTCACACACATAGGATTTTCTGTTCATGCATAAGAGCTGCACAGCTGTGAATTTTAAGTTGAAACACCCAATTATGCTGACTTTCCATAAACTATTTTCTAGTCTATTGTGTTCTGATAGAGGGAATCAAACCAGATATCCTTTCTGGACAAAAGCCCAACCAGAACCAGATTGGCTGACAATAATTCACAGGTTTCCAGCATACACTCAGTCTCCTACACACCAGTTTCACTAACAACTTGGCATGCATTCAGTGGTGGCATCCTTTGAAGGGGCAGAGACTCATAGGAAAATTTTTGTGCTAGATTCTGTTTCCTGAAACTGCTTTGCTTAAGGGATCAGTGCACAGGCTTCCTGGAGTTTCCTTTAATTGTTTGTGGAGATCTGTGTTGCAGCTACTGAACAAAACCACTGTGAAACAG
>VYZP01015546.1:0-10474 GCA_013400635.1 Hypocryptadius cinnamomeus | reverse complement strand
GGGCTCAGCTCCTCTTCTCACTCTGGCAGTGGTTTGTTTTGCTTTGTTTGCACTATTGCATTTTTATTTTTAATTTTCCTAGTACAGAACTGTTATTCCTACTCCCATATCTTTGCGTGAGAGCCCCTTAATTTCAAAATTATAATAATTCAGAGGGAGGGGGTTTACATTTTCCATTTCAGGGGAGGTTCCTGCCTTCCTTAGCAGACACCTGGCTTTTCAAACCAAGACAAGTTTTGGGACAGGTGGGGGTCAGTCTCTTCTCCCAGCTGACAAGTGACAGGACAAGAAGGAAGGGCTTCAGCTTGTGCCAGGGGAGGCTGAGGGTGGACATTGGGGAAATTCCTTCCCTGAAAGGGTTGTCAGAACAGGCTGCCCAGGGCAGTGGGGGAATCACCATCCCTGAAGTCAGTGCCCTTGAAAATGTTCAAAACCCACATGGATGTGGCACTTGGGGACAGGCTCAGGGGTGGCCTCAGCAGTGCTGGGGAATGGTTGGACCCAGAGGCCTTCTCCAGATTCCTGTTTCGCTGTGGGAGGCAAACCTTGGTTACCACGAGGTGTCCTTGAGACCTGCTGTGCTCCAGGGATGGGATGGGCCAGCTTTGGTTCCCAGTCACCCTCTGGCAGCACAGACAGAGCTGCTGTGGCTGTGGGAGAGTTTGTGACACAGGTGGGACCTCAGAGCCTGCCAGGGCCAGCCCAGCTGGGACAGGGCTCAGCAGTGATGCCGTGGGGCAGCAGAGCCCCAGGTGGCTCCCTGGGCACGGGGAGCTCCCAGCAGCACCAGCAGCTCCTGTGCCAGCTGCCAGGCCTCAGCTGCAAAGGGAAAATTGCTTTCCCAGTGCTCTGGCAGAGCTGGGGGTGCTCACCTAGAGAAGAGATGGCCCTGCAGAGACCTTAAAGCTCCTCCCAGTGCCTGAAGAGGCACCAGGAGAGCTGGAGAGGGACTAGGGACAAGGGATGGAGGGACAGGACACAGGGAATGGCTTAAAAACAACAGATGGCAGAGATGGGTGGGATATGGGGAAGGAATTCCTGGCTGTGAGGGTGGGGAGGCCCAGAAAACTGTGGGGACAGTGACCACCCTGGGTCCTGGCCATGGTGTCCTGGCTGGAGCATGGTGTGACATCCATGAGGAGCACTGGCAGCTCCAATGAAACCCTGCCTTTATTTGCTCAGAGCTTGGCCAAATTTTAACTATTCAGACTGAAATCCACCCTGGACCAGCTCGAGCTCTGCAGTTAATGCAAAGAGACAACATCTAATGGTGTCAGGAGATGTCTGCAAGGGAAACTTTGAATCTCTCAATGCATTGTGACAGAAGGAAATGGGGGAAAACTCTTCCCTAACTTTCATTCCACCCACTCCAGGCTTTTCAGCTAATAACTTCACTTCTAAGGTGATTAGCAACCCCCTGCCTTAATTAGCCATAGATTTCCCATTTAGCAGCTTTGCCTTATCTTTGCTCCCCTCTTGCCTTTGAAAAGTAACTTCCAAAGTTAAGGGGAAAACACAATTACAGGGCAGCTGGAATAATTCAGAATGTACCAGCACAAAAGGCTAAATAATCAAAGTGAGAAACAGAAGAAAAGGCAAAGAAAGAACAATTTCTCCTGTGAAGTTCTGAGAGACTTTATCTCTCCAAATTATTGCTTTTGTGGGAACAAACAACATGCACAGCCCCATTCCCAGCATTCCCATCCCTCCTGTTCCCACCTGGGCCACGTCCCATCCCACGTCCCCAAAGGACACCAGGGGAGGAGGTGCCCAAGCCAAGCTCCTGCTGCCAGGAATGGGATGGAGAAGCTGCTCCCCAAACCTCTGTGCTCCCTTTGTTTCCCTGGCACAGGGCTTGTGGAATGCAGCAGTGGGACACCCTTATCCCAGCCAGCCTGTCCAACCCCAGCCTTGGGAGATAAACACCTCCCACCACCAGCTGGTGGGTGACAATCCCACTCCATAGCCCTCACACCCAGCAGGCTGGCTGGCATTTGGCATTTTTCATGGATATATTTACACAGAGATGGGTGTTGGATCCTAAATCAGCACTGGAGTGCTGCTCCAGGCTCTGGGAGTGTCACTGGCTCCTGTCACCACCCCAGCAGAGCTTCAGCAGAGGGGTCACATGAAGGGGAGCTGGGAAACCGCACCCAGAGGGGAACAAGGGGAGGGAAATCAGCTGCCTTTGGGAGCTCTGGAACTCCTGGGCCTTTGGGAGCTCTGGAACTCTTGATCTCTATACTCCAGAGCACCAGGACAAGCACTCCAGGAAGAGGAAAATGTGGATTTTCACAGATCACATCATGCCTGGGGGTGTGGGGTTGGTCTCTGCCACCCCTAAGGCTCAGCAAGGTCACACCCAGCCCCACACCCAGAGCCAGGGGATGCAGAAGCATTTCCAAGCACAAGGACCAAACCCTGTGGCACATCCCTGGCAGAGGCAGCAGCCCTGGATGGACCCAGCCCAGCATCCTGCTGGAAATCCCTGCACAGCTCCACCCTGAACAAATGGGGAATTATCCTGGACACCTGCAGGGAGAACTCAAGGAGACTCCACGTCCTGCAGTTGGAACAGGAAAAGGAATTCCACTGCTGCACCTGTAGACTTCTTTCCTCTGTCCTGAGGCCACAGAAAACCTTGCAGGATCAGAAGCAGCCAGATCAGGCCCAGTATCCATGGGCATATCCCTAAAATGGGATTTTCAAATGGACCTGCCCATCCCAGCCCACATCCATTCCAGCAGAGAATGGAAGTTGGAGGACAGGGTTAGAACACATATTAAAAACTTAATTATTTTTCTTCTTTGGCTCTCCTTTTCTCCTCTTTTATCCTCATGGATGATTCACTTTGGACAGGTTCTTGTCTATCCTGTGCCAGACCAATAACAGAAATGTCCAAATTGTCCAGTGTCCCAGTGCCCAACCTTTCCTAAATTAATTCCTTTTGCAATGGCACTAAAAATGCCAAAGGAGAGTGGAATCAGAGGCACTCCACAATCCCTAACCTGCAGCAAAAATGGATAATAACCACTTTTCATCCCCAAGCAACATGAACAGTTGAACATCTGACACACTGAGAGGTCAGAATAAAGCAGGATTCCCATCCCTGCAGGACAGGGATTCTCCAGGAGAAGCATTCCCACCCACTGCAGTGGAGTTTGCTCACCCTGCAGGCTTTTTCAAGGAAAAATCTGTGCTGTGCTTTTCCAACAAATGCAACCCAATGTGCTCTAACCAGCCATCAGTGCTGGCTGCAAAAGGGATTGATCTCACCTCATCACCCAATGGGATCCATCAGAAGCTTGGTGGAAGCTGCATTTCAGAGGTGGCCATCCCAAAGCCCAGCATCCTTTTATTGCCTGTCAGGATTCCTTAAGGGTTATCCCTCCTCCCTTGGCAGTGTGCCTGTGCTGCTCAGCTCTCCCAGTTCAGCTCCTCTGGTAGAACTTTATTGCAAGTCTTTGATCAGTAAAAGTAGAGGCTGAGCTTTAAAAGCCTCCAGCTTGTCACCAACCTTTGTTCTTGGAGACCTCAGGCACAGTTCAGGTCCTTGTGGGCTGTTTGCTAGTGACCAAAAGGAATTTGTCTCCTGATCCATCAGATAAGATCCATCAGAAGCTTGGTGGGAAGCTGCATTTCAAAGATGGCCATCCCAAAGCCCAGCATGGGAAGGATCCTCTGGAATGACAAATGCCCACATCCCCTTGCCTGGGAAAACTGCTGGAAAGCTGCATTTCACTTCCCTGGGCACCAGGAGTGAGACCTGGATTTCTGCACTAGAGCACCCACAGCCACTGCAGCTTTGTCATTTTAGCACTCCCAGAAGTTAATTGTTTAAAAAGAGGAGCAGAGTCCTTTTAAATCCCAGCTCTCCCAGCTGAACTGCCAGGCTCTGCTGGAGCCAGATGTGGCTCCTGAGCCCCCATCTGGCTGAGAGCACATCCCTGCAGAGCACAGAGCTCCAGAGAGGTTTGGAGCTATCGTGGAACAAATCTGGGTGTTCCTAATGAGTTTAGAGCTGAAATTCCTCAGTGCTCTGATGTTATCTGCTCAGCCCTGGCAGCGTGACAAGGACCTGATTATGTTGTAATAGCATAATGCAAAGATTATTACAGACTCATAAAAGACAAGTGCCTCAAACCAGCATCCACAATACCTGGAGGCCCTGAGAAGGAGCTGAACACGCTGGGTTTGTGCACTCCTAGCACAGAAATTACCTGCAGGATCTGACCCTGATCTGCTTGGAGTTTGCTCTTTTTTTATTATTTTATTGCCAGTAATGTACCAAAAGCATCTTGATCTCATTTTCCTATTACCATTTCTGTCAGAGCTGTAAAAATAAACCAGCATAAATAGCTCCCCAGGATTTTGATCTATTTTTCATGCACAAAAAGCCTTTGGAGGAAACGATCTACAGCTGGTTCTTCAGCCTAACAGATTCCATGTGGGGAGTGGCAGGAGGAGGGGGAAGGTGCCAGGGAGCCCTGGAACCATGAGAGGTGGTTCTGGAACAGAATTATTGATGCAGAGAGAGGCAGCTGAGGGATGGAGCAGCTCCTGAGCTGACAGCACCCAGCTCCATGGAGCTGCTTCCAGCTTTGTGACTCCAGCACGTCCCCACTGCTCTGTGAGCTGTAATTACAGATATTCCACCATTCCTGATGGGGAAGTGCTGGGAGGGAGCAAAGCTCCACCACGGATGTTCCTGCATGGATTGGCTGTGACTCTGCCCATCCTGCTGGAAAACTGCTCAAGGAATTTGTCAAAAGAGCAGCTCCTGAGTTTAGAGCAGGAAAAAATGCAGAGGGAGGGGCAGAGGCTGGGTCTGGGTGTGGGGACTGGGTGATGGGACTGAGCAGGGACACACAGGGACATGCAGGGACACACAGGGACACACACTGGTATTTTGCTCCTTGTTTGTGCTCAAAGCCACATTATGCTGTTTCCTAAGCTTGTCCCACTCCCCTGCCATGGCAGGGACACCTCCCACTGTCCCAGGCTGCTCCAAGCCCCATCCAACCTGGCCTTGGGCACTGCCAGGGATCCAGGGGCAGCCCCAGCTGCTCTGGGCACCCTGTGCCAGGGCCCGCCCACCCTGCCAGGGAACAATTCCATCCCAATCTCCCATCCATCCCTGCCCTCTGGCAGTGGGAGCCATTCCCTGTGTCCTGTCCCTCCATCCCTTGTCCCCAGTCCCTCTCCAGCTCTCCTGGAGCCCCTTTAGGGACTGAAGTGTTGCAAAAAGTTCATCCCAGAGCCTTCTCTCCTCCAGGTGAACATTCCCAGCTGTGCCAGCCTTTCCTCCCAGCAGAGCTGCTCCATCCCTCTGTTCATCCTGGAGCCTCCCCTGGGCTCCTGCAGCAGCTCCAGCTCCTTGCTGTGACAGAGCCCTGGGCACTGGGAATCCCATTCAGCTGCCCGTGGGTCAGACAGGAGGGAATGCCCAGAGCTGGTGTGCAGCAGAGTCAGAGGCAGCCAGCACCAAACCTGCTTTTGTGTCTTGCCAAGCCCCAGGGACACTGCACTGCCACCAGCTGTCCCTGCAGTGATGCCAGGCAGGGCCAGCAGGATTTGGGACCCCTCATTAGGGAGGGGCACCAGGATGTGCCCATTTCTGCAGGGCAGATCTGGATCCCTGGGCTGTTCCTGCCACTGCCCAGCTGCAGGATGGAAACGTCCAGCCAAGCTCCAAAGCAGATGGTTGAGAGCAGGAGCTCTGCCATGATTCTGCCACTCTCTCCACCGTCTGCTTGGCTTCCCTGGCAGAGTTAAAATCCCCTCTCCAGTGCAGCCATCATGTCCTTGGAAATAATGAACACTTTGAAGCAGGAAAGTTTAGAGTATGGAAATTTAAAGCCTGAGAAATCTCTGTGGCTCTGAAAGTGCCATCAGCAAACTCCCTGATAAGTGACTGTCACAGAGCCCCCAAAAGGATGTTAAAATTCCTGTAAATCCCTGGAAAAGCCCTGAGCACAGGCTCCCTTGGGTAAATGACCTCCTAACAGCTGCTCCTCCCATCCTGGTGGCACCAGCAGCTCCTTCAAGTGTGCCCATCTCCTGAAACATCTCCCAGCAGGACAGAGCAGCCTCTGAGATGGAGTTCTGATGGGAAATTTGGGGGCATTCTCAGGGTCACAACAGCTGATCTGTCCATGGAACACTCCAAGACCTTGGTGGCCATCTGGATTCTCTCCTTCCTCTCCAGATGTTCCTGGTGAGTGGCCAAGGCCTGTGCTCACTGTGAGATGTTGGTTTAACAAAACCCACAGCATTTCCTTGGGGGTGACAAACTTTGGGTGAGTGGCCACTGATTCCTGAGCCCCTGAACTTCTCACAGCAGCCAGAAATGCAACCTTTCCACCAGCACAGCCAGGGAACAGCCCAGAGACAGATTTGGAGAGGCTAGAAGCAAAAATGTGTCTGATTCAAAATGATTTTTTTCCTCCTGCTCTGCACAGGCTGATTAAAACCAAAGCTGAATCCCATTTTTATAATTAATGGCATTAACACAGTCTGATCTGGTTCTAAGCCTTGTTTGGATGTTAATTCCTGCCCTCCCTGAGCCCAGCAGCACAACTCCCAGGTCTTTCCCAGGGTTTCAGCCTCCCCTGTCTAAGCAGAGCAGCAGCAGCTTTGTGCTGATCCCAGAATGGACCTGGGGGGGGCTGTTGTTGGGAAGGATGGAAGTTTGACAGGAAAGTTTCACAGATATTTGTGCTTGGCAGAAAGATCTCTGAATGCAGAAGCTGAGAGTGGAACAGAGATGGAAGCAAGTTTTGGTGTAGAAGAACAACAGATGTGTAAATTGACAATTGCTGAGCCAGTCCTACTGGACAACTAAGAAAGCAAAAGTTAAGTCGAGTTGGAAGGAGGTTTTATGACTTAGAGCAAAGGATATGTTGACCACAAGCAAAAAAGGTGTTTTTACCAAGCAGAACTAGGTCTTAGGAAAAGCAGAAAGATACCACAGGCAAACAAACATGCTAATGTGGCAAGGAGAAAAAAGGTTTAAGAATTTCCCACTGCAAGAAAACTGAAAAACAACTTTAAGCTTAAACTGTAATGTACTAACTCATGTGATTGGATAGTAATGACCATAATATGGTAATGAGAGTAGTTATGATAAGGCTGTAGGTAAAAGTTAAGGTATAGATTGGTTCTACTGTATTAAGATGCTCAGCAAAGAGATATATATAATGCATTGTAACAAAAACTAAGGGGTCTTCAGGCCTGCCTGCAGCTGGAGCTGACAGCTGTAGGCACAGGCTCTGTCACCCACAACCCTGGACTGCTGTAACACCTTGGATACAATAAACTGCATTTTGAAGAGCCACCTGGAGTCCCACATCTCCCATTCAGGCTCTTCCTGGCTGTGGTGCATGCAGATGTTACATCCCCCTTTAATGGACCCTCTGTTGCTGGATGAAAATGCAAAGGGATCTTGGTCAATCCATCCCCTTCTCATCCTACAGTGAATTTATGTGTTTGCATGATTTATTGCAGTTAAAGAATCACAGAGCTCAAAAAACACCCCAGGTTTTCTGGCAGAGCAGCCTCAGGGGCCCTCCCTGAGCAAAACCCCAGCCAGCCAAGGCAGGCAGAGCACATTTCAAATTGCAGTTTGGGGTGACCCATGACAAGAGCACCTTCAGTACCCTCAGTCCCAGCTCCATGAGGAGATCTGGGGTGACAGCAGAGCCACCCCCTGCACAGCCACAGCCACCTGTGCCACCTGCAGCTGCCCCAGTCCCACCCATGTGTCCCACAAATGGCAGGGAAGGGCTGACTGAGCTGATCCTGGCACAGCTGATCCAGTGCTGGGGCTGGGCTTTGGGCTGGAAGGGGACCCCAGAGCTCCCTTCCAGCCTGAGTTATCCTACAATTCCTCTCAAGAGATGCCTGACACGGATGTGTGGATGTCCCAGTCAGGACATGGCTGGGCCAGGGAGGGAAGGTGTGAAATCCTGTCTTGGTTCTTCCCCTGAGCAGCCTGACAAGCTCTTTCTGTGCTGTTTACCTTTGTCCCCTCCTTTTCCAGCCCCTGACTGGGGCACAGTCAGTTGGACAGAGCTGTCACAGCACTGGCAGTCCACCCAGCTGGGGCCTGCTCAAGGTCCTGGAATAGCAGAATTTTTTCTTTTAGGGACATTTTAAACTTCAGTGTCTGTTCCAGATGTTCTAATTTCCATCTCCACGTCCTGTGCATTATCCCAGTTGAGAAGATCCCTTCAGAAACTTCTCCAGGTTAGATTGCTGGGCACCATTTAGGAAATCTTTTTAATTTCCCTCTTCCCAAACACTGTGAAGTAACTCGTGGACAGTCAGTGCCCCCAGGTACCAGAGAGAATACCTGCTCTGGGATGTTTCCCATGTTCCCTAGAGCACAGAGGAGATGGGATCATCCATTGTGTGATGGTGAGATGGATCAGGAGACAAATTCCTTTTGGTCACTAGCAAACAGCCCACAAGGACCTGAACTGTGCCTGAGGTCTCCCAGAACAAAGGTTGGTGACAAGCTGGAGGCTTTTAAAGCTCAGCCTCTACTTTTACTGATCAAAGACTTGCAATAAAGTTCTACCAGAGGAGCTGAACTGGGAGAGCTGAGCAGCACAGGCACACTGCCAAGGGTGGAGGGATAACCCTTAAGGAATCCTGACAGGCAATAAAAGCCCTGTTTTCCTGAGCAGTCAAATCCCTGCAGTGAATTGAACTGTGCTGGATATTGGTGCAAACAGTCATTTCTGCACGAGCTGCATCCCGAGGCTTTGGATCAAAGCAAGGCAAACCAGCTCTGCAGGGGTCATGGCCTCGGCTCATTGATTTATTTACAAAGTTTAGGACCTGATATTACTTCTTCTGTGTGAAACACACAGAACAAAGATTGTGGGAAAACCAGACAGGAAAATTTTCCTGCATTTATCAGACAGGATTCTGTTTACTCCTTGGATACTGCTGGGCTTTCCCTCATTCAGTTCTGTATGAAAGTCTCCCTAAATATCAAATCAATTTTAAGAATTTCACTTCAAAATCCACAACTTCATAGTCATTATTTAAGGTCACCCAACACCAATTTTTTTTTATTTCCATAACACAACCCTTAAAAAAAATCACTAATTAATGTATCCCTCACAAAATAGCAATAAACAAATATAAATAGATTAATAAATAAATAGAAATAATAAATAAACATCCCTCTGCAGAATAACAATGCCCTGACTCCCTGAAAAGTCCCTGCCAGCCCAGTTAGCAGCACTAAATCTCAGCCAGCACTGGGCAATTTCAAGATTACATTTTAATAACAGCAGCCCAGTCCTTATCTTTTCCCTGCCTCTTCTTGTGCTTGATCTCCCAATTAGGGATAAGAGCAGTGGAAGTGATCCAGCCCCACCATGCAGTCAGATTTCACCCAAATTGCTATTACAGGGCCATAAAAGAGCTCCTGTGGAATTCTTTTTCCCAAGGGAGGCTGTTGATAAAACCAGTGACTGTTTCCATTTATTTCTCTGGGTACATTCACAGGAGCTCCCACACCCTGAGATTTGATTCTAACAGAAGGAATCCATTGCCATTCCCTGGAAAAAAGCCTCAACCCCTCCCACCAAGAAGAGGAAAATTATTATTCTCTAATCAGACATTTCCAGGAAGATCATTCTTCCAGCTTATTACACATCCTACCCTGGACTCAGTGTCCTTCCTCTTTCTACAGCTCCAGGACTGGGCAGGGCTGGGCAGCAGGCAGGGAAGGAGCTCAGGCTGCTGAGAACTGCTCTCCCTTCCTTCAATGAGAGCCAGAGTCCAGGAAAAAGCATGGATTTCTCACCATGGATTCCTTATCCAGGGAATTCAAGGCAGGCTGGATGGGGTTTGGAGCACCCTGGGACAGTGGAAGGTGTCCCTTCCCTTCCCTGCCCCTGGCAGGGGGTAGAACCAGGTGGTTTTCAGGTCCCTCTCAACCCAAACCAGCCTGGGATTCTGGGATTCTCCCCCACCAGCAGCTCTCTGTGGCATCAGAGTCCCCGGGCTGGCAGACAGGGACCTTCACCTGCACCTTCCACCCTGGGCTGCAGAATCTCACTGGCCAGCAGCTGGGCTGGGTGAGACTCACACCAATGATCTGTCCAGACCCAGGAGTCTTGAACTGCCTATAAAAGAAAGCTCTCAACAGCAAACCACGCTGTTTGTCACAAGGAACTCGGAGAGTTGTGTTGTTTGTATGTCTCCAACAAAGGACCAGCACCATAACAGCTCTGTGCCCCAGAGAGCAGCTGAGGGCTGGGCAGTGAGCTGCCTGGGAAGGGGAGGGAGCCCACGGGGTGGGGGGGGGGCTGTACAGCACCCCTGGCACAGCAGCCCTGGCACAGCAGCCCTGGTACCCCATCCTTCATACCCCACCCCAGTACAGCTTCTCTGCACAGCACCCCTGGCACCCCATTGTGATAAATGAGCAATGCCATGGTTGACTCTCACAATT
>VYZP01015516.1:0-13288 GCA_013400635.1 Hypocryptadius cinnamomeus | reverse complement strand
AAATTTCATGTTAATTGCAAAATAGTTTTTCACTGGGGAAAACATCTTGATAGAATGTTGCCAATTTAGGCTGATGTAAATGAGAATTAAATCCTTCCATGTTGCTACAGAATAACAATGATGCAAATGAAATTATAATCTACCCGAGAAAAGCAAGTTTAATTTATGGGAGATAAAAGCCTCAGTGGCTGTTCAGCTGAAACCCTTAACATCGTTCCAAAGGCTCAGTCTGAGTTGCATCCAATGTTTTAGCTGCAAGATACAGATTTTAATGTACAGATTTTAATTTTACAGATTTTAATTACAAAATACAGATTTTCATTCAAAGGATGGAACTATCTTGACCAAAACTTCTGTGGTGTTGTGTTTCCAAGCTGTCATCCACTTCAGGAAATGCTAACATAGGCAGACTCTGAATGGCTGTCATCCTTTTAATACTTTGATGCTGTTCCATTTACTTACACTGAGCTGAGCTACGGGTTTTGGTTTTTTTTTTCATTATCCATTAACAATAAAGAGCAACTCAGCTAATTAATCCATGTATTTCATGGACTGTCAAAATTGGAAAAAGGGGAGTTTTGGTCAGTATTTTGCACATAATTTTTACTAACACTTGAACAACAGACATGTAAAGTTTCTCTACTTCTTTGGTAGTGATTTTGAAGAATGGACAGCTATGCTTGAACTCTATTACCAGGAATGAATGCAAAATAAAAATGCTCTTAATCTAAGAACAGAAACAATGCTCTATTTACACAAGATGCTTGTAACAATAATATTGATTATGTAAACAAGGCTATTATTATTGATTCCAATAATTTGTTGTATTTAGGGAGATTTCTGCTGAAAACTCTTTGCACTCAACTTGCATTTGAAAATGTTTTAAAAAGCTGAACTAAAACTGAATAATGAACTCTATGGGTATTTCACTGCCTAACCAGACTTGTGACTTGCTATGTGAGAGAAACAGAAAACAATTTTATGAAACAGCTTCCTGATAAAATTGCAATTTCATTATTCTCAAATCACTGATTTTGAGCAAATGTACCATGAAAAAAAGTAAAAACAAAAATTGATTTATTCTTTAATTAGTTTCATCTACTATCCTATTCAAACGCATTGAATATTGTGCTATATGTAAAGGAGAATTTAATATAGCATAAAGTCCAAACAAAATATCTAGAATTACAACCGTAATCTCAAGAATTTTTACAAATTGAAATAGAGTGATTTTTATTTTGCTAGACTGATATTATTGAGATTAGACTACAATAACAGTAGATAGACTGCCAAAATAGACTGCTTCAACCAGCATGTACTTAAGATTTTTTGATTTTTTTAAATTTAATGAGAAATGCCAGAGTTTCATCTCTCCCCTTAATTCAATTAAAAGGGGAAAAAAAAGAGAAATTATTACTCAAATATTTCAATGGCACTATGCAATAATAAAAATTAAAAACTACGAAAGTAGACGCTGGGAAATCTTGGTCTATGAGGACGCATGAAGACTGGTATTTCTTATTATATTAACAAATCTGTATATGCGCATATGTTAAATAAAACCAAGGATTTTGACCTGACAGTTAAAATATTTGGGGGGTTATTTTTGAGGGTTCAGGTTTGTATTGTCTTAACTGGTAGAGTATATTTATCACTTTTATGAAGGCACATAATTTATACCTACTCCTCACTTGACCTGAGCCACTAAAGCAAATGGAGTACCATCAGTTCAAGTCACTTTATACAAAGAGCCTTTTCACTGACAATGCATTGCTCCAGCACAATAACTTAACAAAAGCCCCACATAAAAGACTTTATAGTGTATTTTTAGGATACTTTGTATAATTTTGATCTACTTCAGTATACTTTGCATACCTTCTCTGTGTTGATATTATTTGAGCTTTAAGTACAATGGACTTTGTACAAAACTAGAGAGGAATGAAATAGGGAATTAAAGGGAAAAAAAGAAGAATCCCTTCAGTGCTTTCATTTGTGGTCAGTCATCACTGTACTCCCTCTCATTTCTTTTGAGATTTGTAGCCAAGCCGAGATCTACGGCCATCTGTTTTTAATCTCTATTCAGGATGATAGTCTGTGGATCAATGAACTCTAGCCACAGTCTATAGAGAAACTGCAAATCTTTTGGGGATAATTTCCAGAGGATAATAATATTCACAAGAGACTTCTTTTGCCTTCCTTATCTCCAACTACAGTTTTTCATAAAAGAATGGTATCATAGCTGCCTGTTCCAACAATTGCTTCTATCATGATGCATTATTGCCAGTGAGCTAAACAATTGGAGTCATAAATCTTTGAGCTTTTAGCTCTGCTACCACTGCCCAAAGGAGATTTTGTGAGACACAAGTGAGCAAAAAACAGTCAAGTGACTAAATGCAGGAGGGTGAAATGGGACAGAAAAGCTCTCCTAATATATTGTCTGGATTTTCTTGCAAGAAAACATAGCATGAAATAAAGTTCCTTCACAAGTTTGAAATTAAGCACGGTGCACTTGTTTCAGTTAATGCCCACCAGACACCAACCATACTGACAGAAATGAGTAATTCTACTAACTGTAAATTACACTGAGAAACACATATGAGCACATATGAGGTACTGGTGCCCACTGACATGGCATCTGCTGAAGATAAAATGCACAAATGCATATGCTAAGAAGGGTTAATCTCGCTGGCTCTCACACAGTTCAGTGCTGAGCACTCCCCTACATCCACACCTCTGTGCACGACCTGCAGCCGTCCTGCCAAAGCCAGAAAACACACAGCTTTGTAAATCCCTGGCAGGGTCTGCACTGCTGCTGCTTCTCCCCTCCTCATACTGAAGAAAAAGTGGAGAGAGCATCTGCGACTGAAGGAGGTTCAGGCTCCCCAACCCCAAAGTGAATTAACTACTGGAGTGGTGGGCAGCACAACACCCTTCTCAGAGCTGGCTGAAATCACTGACTCTAAAGGGTCATTGCCACATAAGCAGGTCCATTCCCTGCAGAGGGGCATGAGGGCATGATAAATCAGCCTACCAAACTGCTCCAAAGAAAAAATAAATAAGCAGCAGTCCTTAACCCTTAGCTCTCCCAAATGTGCTTTGTTATTTCTTTCAGACATCTGTCCAAAATGAAATTGGCATAAACTCAGGACATTGTTTCTGATCTGAGATTCAGGCCTCTTATCTGAATTGCAGCACTGCACTTAAAAATCATATCCTTGTTGATGTGAATATCCATCTTTTCAAATTATTGTTCTGTATGTCATGTAAGTTGCAGCATTCTTATCTCTTTTGAGAAAAAAAACTAAGCTATTTTTTTCAGCTTCTTGCAACATTTTTTTAGGATGTTGAGATTCTACATTTTAAATATGAACAGCTGAATTCTCCCCTTAGATACATAAATGCAATTCCCACTGAAATCAATTAAAGCTGTCTTGAAATCTCACTAACTTTATATCCATTTATATCTTGAAAGTAATTGGACATATATCATGTGAATTGTCTAATGGAAAGATGAATCACCCCCAGCTCACTATCTGGAAGGAGAGTTTAGATACTTGATACACAGCTTCTCACTTTCTGTAAATTTTCAGAACCACAGCTTCTCTCTACACCTCCATTTGTATAAAATATTTCAATTTCATGGTGCTAATCCTCTTTTTTTGTGAGCTTTATTTCGATTTCCTGCCAAGAAAGGAAGAACTATGGGGGAAAAAAAAGTAATTCTTAACTGAGTCTACTCTCATATAAAATATTTCTACTCTACAATATTATGGGGAACATTTTAAAACAAAACAGACTTTATAAGAAAACTGCAAGGCTATAGTATTAACCTGAGAAGTATTTACAAGGAAAACGACTACAGTGATGGAAATTCCAGTTGTTCCAGACTAGTTCTTACCCAATCCAAGTCAATAGATTTTTTACCACTGATTTTTGTGCTGGGCAGTTTCACTCTGCTCAAGGGCTGGGACTTCTCTCTTGCCAGTGGATTCTTCAGAGCACGTGAGAAAAGAAATGAAATGGAATTTTCTTGAAAATATTATATCAAGAGTCAATAGTAACATTGATAAGCATGTTGCTTATTCTAGAACCACTTCTTAATTCCAAACCATCTCTAGTTTCCATTAAAAATAATTAAAGCATTATGCAAAGTATTCCATATTAATTGCAAAATATTTTTTCTGAAGCAATGTCTGAGATACTAGTTTTACTGTTAAAATACAAGCATTTTCTTTGTTTTAACAGCTTAAATCGTCATTTAAATAAAGTTAGGCTAGGGTGGAAAAATTCACTTTTAAAGACATATCTGGCTGGAAGATACAGGTACAGGTCAGAAGCTATCAGAAGCGTCTTTAGATAGCCTGTGAAAAGCATAATTCTTGGGAATGGGAGTGTGAGGATAACTGGGAAGCAGCATCTGGAGCCAAGGACCAGGGGAAGCAGCTTTTCTGTCTTCCTTCTGTTTCTACCACAGAGCTAGTTAGCTTTAGCTTTACATATGAAATTGTAATACACATGAAATTCCTGATGATATTTTTAATAGAAGAGCCATAAACTTTTACTCAAGAGGTAATCTGAAAGAAACAGCATATTTTCAGAAATGAGATTTATCTTCAAAGCAGAAGATATCGATCATATGCTATTACAATCACAGCACTATTTCTTACACCGTGTGATGGACAGTGAAGCAATGATCTTGACTGATGGATGTCAGTACACAAGAGAGACAGTGGTTTAATGCTTTTTTTCAATAGCAGACCTCTGAACAGTTCAAGTTATAATTGCCCCTTCTGGGGGCCAGAAAACTAGGACAATTTTGAAATGAGAAAATAATGGGTAATTCATCCATAGAACAAATTTTCCGTTTGAAATACCATGATTAGTCTATTTTTCAATCAATGGGCTTATAAGTACTCAATTACAATAATTTTAAGTTATTTCTTTTTTTCTTTTTTTTGGAAATAAAACTATTTCACTAATAAAGTATAATAGAGAATAAAGAATACTTTTTTTTGCATTCAGCCCGAGAGTTTCACCCAAGATCCATGAAGTGTTTCTATAAACACAGAGTACTCCTGCTGCAATCACCTGCTTGTGTATTTTTGGGTGTTGACTTCATTTGTCCACAAATTACCTACTGGGACTTCTGGTTCCCCTCTCCTGTGGCTATAAGAATCTCAATTATCTCTTAAGATCAGTGATGAATTTTTTGTGTATCTTGAGAGGTGGGGGATCTCCTTTCTAATCTCTTCTTGGGGTACAGCCCTGCCTAATCCTACTTGGTCATCCATTTGCCCTGTAAAAACATCCACAGTTCATTCATCCTTTCTCAACATATAAAGAAAGTATGTGAAAATACAATTTTTTTAAGAGAGATGCAAAAAACCCAGGTTTCTTTTATGTTGGCCAGCTGAAAGCTGTAGGTAGGATACCATATTCCATAAAAATGGTAGGAACTCTAGCTATGACTTCCTTACCCCTTTTCATTTTTTTCCATTTAATTTTATGTCTTGCTCCTGAGAACTTGTTACATCTCACAAATCATGGGATTTGCTCTAAATATTGTGGTTTATTAGCTCTCCAAAGTTCTGGGTTTTTCTGCCCTAATGATGATACAATAATATTGGGTAAAAGTGATTAATTCTTTAATTAATTTACTGGGGATTTAGAAGCTGTGAAAAAAAAAATAATACTGTGGCTTGTTAGATATTATGGTGAGTTGGGAGTCCTACAGAACACATGAGAAACTACCCTCATACCTATTTTCACAAGTTTACTTGGTCGGCTTCAAGTCCTCTGTACTTTCAAGAAAAACAGACACAGAAATGAATAGAGCATTTTTAAGTTTGGAAAAAAAAATATCTTGCAAAATAGGGTGCATGATAGGTCTGGCACTGTCTGCCAAATGTAGTTTTCTGCTGTGGGTACCTAATGAAACAGTGCTGCTAAACTCAGCGCTTATATTCCCTTAAGAAGTGATGAAAAAAGGATGAGGGCCTTTGAAGACCTCCAGAGGCAGATCTTTTCTGGCAAGCTGAGGCATCTAAAAGACTCCTCCTCTCTGAGGGCCTGAAGGGGAATCTGGGGTTTTGATCACCGATCATACATGATGTAAGACAGATGATGCAGTCTACGTTCCCATCTCTGGTGACCCCCTTGCCCGAATACTGCATCCCTCTGGCTCCTGCTGAAACAAGGGCAGGACAAGGGCAGGGATTTTTGCCTTTCACTGGGCATTTTCTTGGCTCACATCTTGCTCTCTGGTTCTACTCTGATACCAACCCCAGCTGGCACAGGCTTCTGTTGTTGGTAGCTTTGCTTCCGTGGGGTATAGGGATGGATCGAAGTTTGGGCATGAAATGAGGAGCTGAGATACAGATGAGAATGAAAATGGAACGTGCCTTCTATTTTTACACCTGTCTTTGCCGCCTTGCTCGGTAGGATTGGCCATGTCGGTGTCGGAGCCCCGTGGAGCGGCTGGAGCGAGCTGTCCCATCGCCGGCTCTGCGGGCTGTCCCTCAGCAGCGGCACGGACACTGCTCCTGCCCAGGAGCCCGGGCAGCTGCCCAGCCCCGGAATGCCGCGGTCACCAGCCGTGTCCGGCTCCTCCCACGGGAAGAGCTGCGTGCGAGGGTGGCGGCACGGCCCTTTCGGCTCCCCGGCGCCTCTGGGGTGGCCCTGGCGGGCCCCGAGCGGGGCACGGGCCCTGGAGCGGGGCACAGACCCCGAGCGGGGCACGGATCCTGGAGGGGGGCACGGGCCCTGGAGTGGGGCACAGACCCCGAGCGGGGCACGGATCCTGGAGGGGGGCACGGGCCCTGGAGTGGGGNGAGCGGGGCACGGACCCCGAGCGGGGCACGGGCCCTGAGCGGGGCACGGACCCTGGAGCGGGGCACGGGCCCTGAGCGGGGCACGGACCCCGAGCGGGGCACGGACCCCGAGCGGGGCACGGACGTCCAGCGGGGCACGGACCCCGGAGCGGGGCACGGACCCCGGAGCGGGGCACGGACCCCGAGTGGGGCACGGACCCCGAGCGGGGCACGGACCCCGGAGCGGGGCACGGACCCCGAGTGGGGCACGGACACCGAGCGGGGCACGGACCTCCCTTCCTGGCGCCGCTGGGAGCCGCCCCCCGCCCCGCGCTGCGGGCCCGCTTCGCCCTTCTTTTGAAAATAAAAACCGTCATCAAAACCATTCGCGTGAGTCACCTATTAAACCACTTAATTCCCAAATCCATGCTATGGGTGATTTAGAAAGGATAATTAAAAAAAACAGGGGACGTTTTCTGTGTTATTTTATTGTGAGATTTATCAGCCGGGAATGCTGCCTGCCATCCGCTGCGCTAAAAAAGGCCTCGATACACAAATTGCAATGGTGCTTTATAGGTGCCTGCTTGGCTTCCCCTCCTCTGCTCTAGACTGGCAGAAAATGTTTTCTTGAATATAAATAATTATTTTATATTTTATTTTATTTTATTTTAATTTTATTATAATTTTGTATTTAATTTTAGTTCATTTTATTCTGTTTTATTTTGCTCTGACTGTCGATATAGGGCTGGATTGAAAATAATCAGAAAGAGAATGGCAACGAGACAATCACCTAGTGTGAGACCAGCCCTGACTTGCTGTGAGCTTAACCACCCTTCTCCTGGGCAAAGTAAAGAGCAGCAGGGATTGGGAATGAGCCAGCTCCATCACAACTCTGTTATTATGCCAGCAACCCTAGAACATAACCCTCCTCAGGACTGGGACCAAGGGGTCAGTCTCACCTTGCCTGTCAAAGCCAAACAGTGTAAGACTTACAATTAAAGCAGACACAATTCTGCTTTAATATCTATTAATTCTGGAGTAACAAAGCTAAGAGTAGAGTGATGAAAACAAGAGTCACAGCAGGATTAACAAATTAATTTTTTGTTCTCATACTGGCTGCTCAAAAACAAGCTAATACCATGCTAATGTTCCTTTTGATAGACTCTGCATGAAACTCGCCTGTTCACACCCTGAAGTATCTGAACAAGAACCTGGCCCAGATCATATGTTCTGCGTTTCCATCTGTGCTGGTGGGTCAAACTGCTCTGTGAAAAGAGCTCTCCAATAGCTCCTGTATTCAGCTAAACTAGTGAGAATCTGAAGTGCCAGGGATTTGGATTGAATTCAGCTTTCCTTTCGATTCAAAAAAATACAGACAATCTCACAACTGAAAAACTTCCTGTCTTTCTCAGGTTGAAAAGGAGGGTGAGCTGGAGTAGTGGGTGGGAAGGCCTTTGCTCTCTCTCTGCTGAAACAGAGCAGGGCATGGTGCTAGAGCAGCAGGAGCGGGAGATGCCTCTCATGCCTGCAGTGAAACTTAGCAGACATAAGTTGCTCCGAAAGAGGGGATCTAGTCCACAACAGAGGGCCCTGACTGTGCTGTGTCTAGTGTGTGAGCGTTTGTGAAAGCACTTTCTCTCTTGCTCTTCACCCCAGACAATTCATGATGCTCCTGGGATAGCATTGATGGAGTTGCGTTTCCTTGCATTTTCCACAACTGCCTGTTTTTCTACTTGTCTCCCCTTTTCCGTTTCCTGTTGGCACTGCATCCTCAACTCCTAACCTCTTACACACATGCACTGGATTTTTTCACTTGCTGGAGGAGGTGCTGCACAATGAGATCCATGTAGTGAGAGTTCAATTGCTACATGCTGGAGCACGGCATATGCTAGCCAGTTTTCTCACCCACACCCCTCTCCGTGGGATTTCTCAGCACATTTGCTTCCCAGCTCCTGCACTCAACATGTGCTGCAAAGTGTAGTGGAATATCTGGGTCTGAGGCCCTGCAGTGTACAGGAGGACTCTTCCTGACTTGTATTAATGTTGCTGCCAGTGAAATCTGTGGCATTTTGATTGCTTTGGAGCTCCAGTGCTGAAACGTCTTGCTTTCTGCGTACCCATATGACTCTCCTTTCAGCTTTTTGTCTTTACATGAAAGAGAGGGCAAAAAAAATCTTTTGATGTTTTTTGAGAATATTGCAAGATATTCTCATGAAAACACTATTTCATTTGCTCAGGCTCTTGTTCATACAGACTTTCATGACTTCCAGGATTGACTATTTTAATTTGTTCCTGGTGGTGTTCCAGATTGTTTGCTAAACTGGCTGCAGATGGTTTTGAATGTTGCTGCTGCCAGAATTGTTACTAGGACTTGATCTACAGATCATATTTCTCTAGTCTCACGTTCCCTCTACCCTGGTGCCTGTTAAGCAGCATATGGCTTTAAAATTCTTTGCTGACTTTTAAAGCTTGCACTGGCCCTGATTCTTTTTACCTTCCTGGCCTTATAACACTTTAGACTTTGGCTTAGGCTCATGGCTTATCTGATGTAATGGCCACTGACAGTTCAGAGCCAGCATCCAAAAACCAGGGTCGAGTATTGCTTTGGGTTTTACTCCTTGTCATACTTTTCTTTCAGTGAAATGAAGGAAGTGAGTAGATTTTCTGGTTCTATTGCCTAATATTCTAATGATTATTCCAAGCTTTACACCAAGCTTTTCTACATAGATTTACACACAGATGCAGACACACACAAAGTCAACATATGACCAGTATGCTCCTCCTTTAAAATTCAAAAGTGCAAACGAAAAAAGCTTGTTTTCCAGCTGATGTACAAGAGAACTGGTCTAATTAATTCTGGAGAGCCACTTCCTGATGATGATAGGTGAAGAGGGATAGGTCCTTGTATGTGCATGGCATGGAAAAATTTGGGAACGTCATCTTCTCTTATTTGCCTGCCCTTCAAATACTTTGATTACTGAAAGCTAAGGAGTGTCACTCTTAGCTGTCTGTCCACTTTGTGTTGCCTCAGCTGAAAAGGAAGTATGCAAGAACACTGCCTTGCATGGGTATATTTCATCACACAATGTTTGGTTCTCTCCCTAACTAGGGAGACCCTGCTGCTGAATTTGATTCCTGCCAGATGCAGAACAAAGGACAATTAGAAGGGGACCGGGTTCTTTTCATCTGTCACTGAATGTGCTCATAGAATTTTTATTAATGGTGGTTCAGCCCAAATGCACAATGGGTGAAATTTTTTATTTACTGGAATCTATGGGAATTTTATTGGTGGCTTTATTAGAGCCCAGGCTTTAAGGAACAAGGTGTGGAAGCAGAGCTGGCTTGTATTGCAAGGTCAACAAGTGCATGTAAAGAGTTCTTGTTGTCAGTAACTTAAGTGAGGATTGCTGTGGGGGTTACTGAGGTGCAATCAGGGGTTGCCATAGGGGTTGCCAAGATCCCCTTCCAGAAAGCCACTCTGCAAGCCCAACCACTGGTATTTATTCTTCAAGGGTTAGTTCAGGGAGAGTTCCTGTCCTCTTGCTATCTTTGAGCTCCTCTGGACACTGAGATGTTTTTCTCCATGTGGAAAGAATTCACAGTGCTCCCTTCTGCTCCCACCTCAATCTGCAAGACCACACCAGGACCACTCCAGTGTATCCCAATCCTTTACCTTCACTGACTGCAGTGCAGTTATTTCTGAGAAGAACAAGTTTCTTTGTCCTGACTAGTTCTGAGTTCATAGATTTCTTTTTCTTAGTCTGTCTCTTGGTGTGGTCCTACATATTTTGTACTTACTCCTTTTTATTCTTTCGACAAAGTAGAAAGTAGAACACAGGTTCTGCTTTCCCTATGGAAAAGCATTCCGGACTCTTTTGCTTCTTTCACTTCTTTCACTTCTTTCAGAACTGACCATAGCTGCAGATTACAAACATTACTAGAAATGAAAATTGAAAAAAAATAAGGGGGGGGAGGAATTTGACTAGGGAAAAGAGTGGGAAAAAGAGGAAAAAAAAGGGAAAAAATAGAAGATTTTGAAAACTTATGTCCATTGCCATCCATTTAATCTGAATGTATTCCGTGTGTTTTGCTTTTGTGTTGTTCTGTCAACAAAAAAAGGGGGAGGAAATGGAAGAAAGTATGGACATATCAGCACTTCTTCATAAAAATCCTTTTCTCAAGAGAGTTTTATATTTAATGAAAGAAAAAGTCAAAGTTCAGATTACTTTTTGGATCATAGAATATATTAAATTTATTCCTGTGTGGTAAATTTGTCAAGGGAGAATTGTAGTACTCTATAAAAAGTTGAGTGCCCTAGTAAGGTTAGAAAGTATTGGAAAGCAACTGTAGCTATAAGGCACGGAACACAAGACAAAGGACATGGAAACTCATTAGAGTTCATGATGGTTTGCTGCCATGATATTGAGGCCAGATGACTTATGAAGTCCCCAGGTATACAACCAGGTCAGTGATAAGTAGAAATCACTGAGTGATTTCAGGAGTTACTTTTCTTCTGTGTGTGCATTTTAAGACTAGTGTGGGAGCATGACACATGGGACTGCAGTCAGCTTTTTAGACAAGATGTTGGGCAATTAGAAAAAAATAGTTCTGGAAAATAAGGAAAAAGAGTAAACAAAATTATCTGAGAGCTAGAGAATTTACTTTTCCTTCACTGACTGGAAGCACAGTGAAAAGTGAAAAGGTGCATGTTGAAGTAATCTCTAATCAAACAGATATGGCCACAGCAAGAGTTATGGCTGGAATTTCTGGTCATATGAAGATGAAGTCAGAAGAAAACATGAAACAGGCCCTGAGCAGCAATGGCAAGAAACTACTGCAACACAATACTGAAAAAAACCCAGTGATACTGCCTAAAGAAGTCTAAATGCTTTTTTGGGAGACTTGTGTTCACACGAGTTTTGCTTTAGTCACACATATTACTGAGTTCACTCACTGCATGGACACTGGATAAAATGCTGTGCTCTGAGATGTTCAGGAGAACAGACTGAGAGAGATGTTGGCTCATGCTTGCCTTAAACTTTAGCAAACTCTGGGGTGACTATCTGGGTCAGACTAGGTTTCTGTTACATCTTGCTTCACACAGAAAGGTAGAACAACAACCCAAAGATAGTGCTTGTCTTTTTATTTTAAGGGGGAAAACAGTGAATATCAGTATTTTTACAGAACTAGTTAAAATGCATTTCAGCAGATGCTTTCAATTCCTTTGACTGAAGTTAAATTTTTTAACAACTCCAAATAAAATTGTTTCATTTTGATTTATTTACTTGAACATTCTGAGTTCAGGACTCAGAGAGACTTCAATTCCTCACAGGAATTGTAGTTCAAATGCAGCATCCTCATTTTTCCTCTGTGGATTTGGGTCCCCAGTTCAATTGGACCTGGTCTGGTGTTTCAGCTTCAGGAATGTCTGTGATGTAATTCAGACAAGGAAGCTTTTGCAGAAAAGAACTGGAGCATGTATTATCTGAACTAAGCTGCCATGAGACATTTCTTTGACTTTTGTGACCATGAGGTAAGGTCTAACTGATCTGGTCTGGAGTGTTTTAACCAGCCAAGTGTTTTTCTTGGAGTCAGTATTGCCCAGTGAAGATTCAGAAACTTCAAGGAATATTATTGTTTCCTTGCAGTAAAGTTCAGTTTTGCAGAAAATGCATTTTATATGAGAAAGCATTTGTGGAAATTTCCTGACTAGCTTTATTTAAGAACTAGAGAACCACCTCTTAATTGAAAGGGGGATAGTGCCAAATATTAACACCCCCAGGGACAGCAAAACTGATTAAATATGTGTCTAATGTTCTGTTTTTAATCCAAAGGAAACTGCTTCAATGGCATACATGTTGTTTTAAGTTTTTTTCATTTTCCTGAAAAAGTGTCTAAGTGAAACAGCATGTTCTTTATGCTGGGGTCCCATTCCCTCGGGTTATTCTCATCGTGCTCACAGCACATAAGTGCTGCTCCTTCCTCTGAGCCAGCAGTGTGGGAGCTAGAAACAACAGTGAGGAAAACACTGCAGTGGTCCTTGTGTGTGCCTGACTAACTGCTGGGTCGTGAGCTGCAGGGATTGGAGACCTGAGCTTTCTTAAAATTGTTCTACATTGATGTGTCCCTTCCTGAAGTTACAGCTCCTATGGACAGCCCCACTTGATGATTAAAATGGGTGGTGGAACACTAAAAATGGCAAAGTTTTCATCTCTTTTCAAAATCACAGATTCACAAATTGCCTGAAGTTGCCAGGACCTCTGGAGGTCATCTGGTTCACTTCACCCCACTCAAGCAGGGCCACCCAGAGCCAGTTGCCCAGGCCTGTGTCTAGATAGCTTTTCAAAGTCTCAAAAGAGGGAGACTTCATGGCCTCTCTGGGCAACCTGTGTGAGTGCTTGGTCATCCTGACAGTAAAAGAGTGTTTCCTGCCATTCAGAGGGAACCTCCTATGTCACAGACATATTTTATGAAAAATC
>VYZP01015510.1:0-32928 GCA_013400635.1 Hypocryptadius cinnamomeus | reverse complement strand
GAGGAGCAGCTGAGGTCACTTGGTCTGTCCAACCTTGAGGAGACTGATGGGAGACCTCATTACAGCTAAAATCTCCTCATGAACAGAAGAGGAGGGGCAGAGACTGATCTCTTCTCTGTGGTGACCAATGGTGACCTGAGGGATTGGCTTGGAGTTGTGTCAAGGAAGGTTTGGGTTAGATATTGGGAAAAGGTTCTTCCTCCATAGGGTGGTTGGGCACTAGAACAGGCTCCCCAGGGAAGTGGTCACAGCCCCAGGTCTGACCCAGTTCATGAAGTGTTTGGGCAATGCTCTCAGGCACATGGTGTGACTCTTGGGGTGTCCTGCGCAGGGCCAGGAGTTGGACTCGATGATCCTGATGTGTTCCGTCCAAGTCAGCATATTCTGTGATTCTGTAAACAGTGTTAAGTGAAGAGAGAAAGATAATAAAATAAAAATCCATCCATTTTCATCAGGGACACTCTCTAGAAATAGCATGATCCAAGGTTTCAATAGAGCTCTTGAGTGATAACCCTAGCTCTACCACTAACGCTCCGCCCAAGGCAAATTATTTTACATCTATAAAATGGAAATGATAGCTACTAACCTGCTTTACAGGAGATTTGCAAAGATAAATTACTTAATGTGTGTGCAATATTTTCAACATGCAAAGTGCCATAAAGCTCTATGAATTTTTATCTCAGCCCTTGCTTTAAAACCTGAGTGAGCAGTCATAGAATACAAACTACAATGCAAAATACAATGTCGACAATCTCAAACACCATACAAAATCTGGGCAAACCAGATTGTAAAACTCCGCTAATTCATCTCTATTTAATTTCTTCTCTTCCAGTAAAAGGCCTGCCCTTTAAAACCCTTTCACAACTCACAGAGAAGAACAGCATCACCATTGAAGAATGGTTGCTGATAAATTTTTTTGAGGGGCAAATGCTGACCCACTCTTGGTGGACAATGAAAACCAACACTCCTTTTTTTTTTTTTTTTTTCATGTAAGGAAAGGATCGAGCAGCAGGGATTTTTTTACTCTTGAGAGGATTTTGAAACTCTATTTTGTTTGGAGGGAATGTGGAAAAGATAGGAGAATTAATCCTGCTTTTTCCACTGATAGGGAAATCAGTTATTCATCCTCTTACAGCTAGTTCTCTCCATGTCTGGCAAAGCAAGCAGCTCAGTGGTGCAGGCAATGGTGGTGAGTCAAATTTTGCAATCCAGAAGTATGTTCATGTGGAAGAACTACCAGATTACATGATCTTCATAGGTCAGCATGTTTATCCTTAATATACAGAAGACAAGATATCTATCTATCTATCTATCTATCTATCTACTATAAAGCAAGCAAATCAAAAAAAAGCTGAAGACACATGTTGCATTTAGTATTTTCACTATGAACTATCAATTTAAAGATTGGTGATCAAAAGGTTGGCCTTTGTTCCATGACCTTTGATCCATGCACACATGCAGCCAGTAATAAGTTATAAAATTTTGCAACATGAATATTGCATGCCTTTGGTGAAATTCATGTTCACTTCAAAGGAGTTATACCAAAGCAGCACTGGGTATGTGACCAGCTGTTTAGGGAAAATGTCATGTTTGAATTCAAACCATTTCAGAAATTGCTCAGTTGGGTAAAAAAGGCCTGAAATTCCTGCCTGTGGTAAGCTTCTCAAACTTCAGTCTTAGAGCTCCTTTATGTGTCTCGTGACCTTGGCAAGCAAAGCACAATGCCACGAAAGTAACACATTTGTGCTCCCAAAGGTGGGAGGACAGAATTTACGGCAGCTTGCTGTGCAGCCCCTTCAGCAGTACTGCACTGCCAGCAGCAGATGAGAGTCTCCTGTAGTGGGTAGCTGCAACGTGGGAAAAAAATTTAAAGGGGAATTTGCCTAGTCTCTCCTTGCTCACCATGTCAGCAATGAAGCAGGTGTTTAGTTAGGATCAAATACTTGAATTTATGTGCGTTTATGTCAGGGCAGTACATGATTGGGGCGGGGGGGTGAAGCAAGTATGAAATGTTCCTGCTCAGTATATTAGGTAGAATCACAAAAATTCTGCAAAGCAAGTATTTGTTCTTCAGCACGTTAGGACAGGATTTGGACCAGTTTCTCCACTGAATTCACATGCAAAAATGTTTCCTTTTTTTCCTATGTTTAGTTTGGTTTTCGTTTGTTACTTTGAATCCTTTCTTCTTCTAGATTTTAAAAACCCTCTTACCTTCTATATTGGTAGCTTGATACCCAGTGTGCATGTCTAGGGCACATTTTTATTTATTATTTACCTACAGAACCGATTTGAAGTTCATTTCTTGGTTGTCTTAATTGCATTTCCTTTATCATAGTGCAAGCTGCAATCATTAGTGTGTGCTGACGATGCTTTGCAAATCTTCCCTCCCTAGAAATTTATCTCTTTTTCCTAGGTCTCTCTCGCTTTTAAAGATCCTCCTATTTGTCCAAATAAATGAAAATGAACCATATACACATAGTCTTCGTGAAGTTGCACTGTGTGAGAATCTTTGAAGGAAATTTGTACTAATATTGTATTGTAAGCTAAGGTTCTGCCCTCAGCTACAGCCATGAAACCAAACACAGGAATGGAGTTCCTCGGATGTTGTTAATGTCTGAGTTTACTTCAAAGTACACCTTTCACATTATTTACAAAATATAATTTAACCAGAATGTCAACTACAGCATGTGAAAGCTGACTTGTAATGCAACTCATCTCAATAAATGATTAAAGGCATGTGGCCAGGCATCTGTGTTAGGATATGTAAATGGGATGGTAGTTTTCTTTGCCTAGTTAGGACAGCGGCTAGTTAAACTATCAGAAAAAAAGAGATTTTACAAAGGAATTTGACTGGTAGGAGAAGGGTGATGGATCTCTCAGGGAAGCATACATAACAGAGAAAAGTCAAGGTACACTCAGTGACTATTTTGCAATCTATTGTGCTCCAGTACCCTGTGACAGACACAGACATTTAGCACGGAATTTCCCAAACCTCATGTCATTATTGGCTTTAGTTCTGGAGTTCCCACTTAATCACAGCAGTTTTAAGTCTTCATATCCTATCGACTGTGTAACCTAAGCCCTCAGAAGAGCTTTACGAAGAAATTACCACCAGCGTTCAGCAGGTTTGAGTGTTGAATCCTGATTTACTCGGAGAAACCCCAGCCCAAACGAGAGGCACGTCTGTGTCCTATTTACATATCTGAGAGACAAGACAGTGCTTCCTCCCACTTTCCAGAGAAACAGCCTGTTAAAAAACCCACAGGAATATTTTAATGAATCCTGAATAGCTTGGGTTATCCTCTTGAGGGAAAGGAGCACCACACGGGTGCTCTTTCGCTTAATGTCAGCGGATGTACTTGGAGCACCCCAGGAGCACTTGTGTTATTTTGTGTTTAAGTAGCTACTCGGAGTAGGGGAACACTTTCTCAGTGCTGGCGGCAGGGGAATGGAAGCGGTACGGGCAGACATGCACCCTGTTATCCGTGCGCTAAACACGCGTTAAAACCGCGCTGTTTCATTCTACGCACACACTTGGCCTTACAAGTATTGGGAGCAAAATGACCAGAACGAGAGCAGGACTATTCGCAGAGGCCGAGTGGGCTGCGCTGATTTTGGGGGGGCAGAAACGAGGCCGGAGCCGCGGCGATGCGCCCCTGGGGAGTGGATCGAACCTCCGGAGCGGCTTCGCTGCCCCCAGTAAAACGCCTCAGCTCTCTCTTGCCCGCACGCCCCTCCCTGGCTCTGCGACGGGACAGCTCTCCCTGAGGAACGGGACGGGCCGGCGCTTCTGCTGCATCCCCCCGGGACACCCGCACTGCTGTAAGCCTCTGTTCCCCCGCCACTCCCGGGCGGGAGCACACGGCAAGGCAGAAGCTGCGTTAGGGCCACGCCGCTTTTTTGCCAGCAGAGCCGCAAAAGCACGCTCATGCCTTTGGCAGCTGCCGGGCAGAAACTGCCAGGAAGTAGAAAATCCACGCATACACACCCTCCCGAGCAAGGAGGAACGACTATACTATCTCGTCCCCACTCCCACCTCCTCTCATCCTATATTCCGGGACAGGTGGGGGGGCCGCCCCTTCTCCACCTCGGCGGGGACGGCGCTGCCGGTTTCTCCTCCCCTCTCCTCCTTGCTCCCTCCCAATCCTCCTGCTCCTTGGCGTCCCCAGAGGGAGCCCCTGCGCTCCGCGAGCGAGTGGAGAGCGCAGCCGGGCGCACCCCGTCCCACAGCCGGCTCCAGCCGCTCCGCAAGCCCTTGTGCACCCGCCGCCGCCTGCAGCAGGAGGAGCAGAGGTGGGAGGAGGAGGAGGAGGAGGAGGAGAAGGAGGAGGAAGGCAGCAGCCCGCCCGCAGCGGGGCACGCACGTGTGCGCGCAGACCTCGACGGCCGCCCTCCAGCATGGTGCTCGGAGCCGCGCAGGGCAGAGCGCCGGAGAGGAGCTGATCGCTGCCGCGGGAGAAGAGCAGAGGGGAGCAGGAGCGGCTCCGCGGAATCATCCGTGCGCCCGTCCCGTCCGACCCCCCACCCACTCCGCCGAGGGAGCGGCGGTCCCGCAGCATGGGCGGCCGCAGCCCCCTCGCTGCCGCCGGGCCCCGCCGCGCCGCTGTCCTGGTGCTGCTGCTGGGGCGCCTCGCTCTCTGCCTCGCCGTGGAGGGAAAGAAAGGTAGGGGGGCGAGGGGGCGAGGGCGCGGGGGTCCCGCTGTCCTTTGCCGGCTGCGTACCGGGGGACCAAGGAGCCGGGGCTGCGGGCGGCTGCGTGCCGCGGCCTCCCGTGGGGAGAGGCGGAGGGAAAGTCCCAGATACTTATTTCCCTAAGAAAAAAAAACAAATCAGAACAAAAAACCCACCGCAAAAACAGAGAAAGGGGAGAAATGGGGAGAAAACCAAACCCATAGCAGCGATCACGCAGCCCTGACTTCCTGATTCTTGACTTATTTTCTTTTGTGGGGGTGGAGGAAATAAAAGGGAATAAGCCTTGGCACATTTCATCGGTTGTGCTTCTCTTCTTTAGTGTTTCTTTTTTCTTCTTCCCCCCTTCCCACGTTTCCCAGTCGCTCCCCGGAGAGCACTCCCCGGCTCAGCCCAGCACAGCCGCTCTCGGCTCCCCTGCACCGGGGCGGCGGGGAAAAGCCGCGGGGTTCCCCAGTAAGAGCCCCTCCGGTAACCCGCTGTCGCTCTCAGCTGGACACCTCCGCTTGTCCTGTTCAGAAATAGTCGTAGTAATAATAGAAAGAAGTATACACCTGGGGAGGGAGTGACTGAAAAAAGGGGGAACTTCGTGTGGGTTCTGGTTCCCCAGTTATCAGAAAGAGGAGCAATTTATCCCTGCCCGACCCTGTGCGAAGGAGCCGCCGTCCCGTCCCGTCCTTTCCCGTCCGTCCCGAGCCTGCCGGCGCTGCCAGCCCCGGCGCTGCCAGCCCGTCCCGGCGGTGCGTGGGAACAGCACGGCGGGGCTGGCTGTGGGGCCGGGCCGTAGGGCTGCCGCGGGTGCTTGCGTTTTCCTTCTTTATTGGAGAAGCTGTCTCAGAGGGTGAGAAGACGTTTCTGGCCGGTCAGACCCGTCACATTTTCTCTGTGTGTGGTGTTCTCTTTTGTGAGTTTGGAGAGCAGGCCCCGGCTGCCGGAGAGCAGTCCTCTTTATCTTGGAAATCTGCCAGCCGGAGGAAAAAATGCAGATTTGGGTGGTTGGGTTTTTCTTCTTTTTCCTTTCATTCTTTTTAAAGAAAAAGCGGGAGAACTATTACTTTCTCGAAGGGCTGATTGCATGGCTTAGAGCAACTGAGTTAGTCTTTCGTGACTGTGGACTGTAAAGCCGCCCTGAAAGTGAGGAACACCCCATCCAAAAGAACTAGTTGCACAACCTTTAAAAAGCGGAAAGATTCTCTTGTTCCAGAATTCAAGTTCATACCTGTTGTTGATGTAACGTGGGCAGTTTTTCTTTCCTGGTTTTCTTTTTATTTATTTATTTTTCCTCACCCTTTGAAAGTGATGAGAAGCAAAGTGCCTCCCATCTGCTCTGCCTGTCTT
Source organism: Hypocryptadius cinnamomeus (assembly GCA_013400635.1). Lineage (NCBI taxonomy): Eukaryota > Metazoa > Chordata > Aves > Passeriformes > Zosteropidae > Hypocryptadius > Hypocryptadius cinnamomeus. The sequence goes on along the minus strand of VYZP01015510.1, from coordinate 26,901 downwards.
TTGAGATGCAGTCTCAGGTGCACATGCCCTGTATAATATGTTAAGAGTGAGGAGAAATACCTTGTTTATAATGTTTAATTCTGTGTCTCATAAGCTTAGAAAGTTGCCAGTTTTTTGAGGATTACTAAATAATCAATGGCTACATGATAAATCCAATAGAGGTTATTCTCAGGATGTTGTGCCAGCAAGTAACTGTTCCTCTGGTAAGAGCTGGAGGCTCAGTGGCAGAGGTGGAGGCAAAAGGATTTCTTCAGAAAACATTAATCAATTGATTTGACTTCATTAGTTTCTCCCCACACTTGAAGATAAGCAAGAAAATTACTCAGAGGCACAAAATGAAGCAGCATCTGAGAATTGTGCGTTACCGATTTGAAGCAACAGGTCCAGCAGGTAGTAGAGGATCAGTGTATGTTCAGGACTGCCTCCTTGGTCAAATGATAAGACCTAGCATCAGAATTCAGAGAAATGCTGAAAGGAAACTTGCTGTCATAAATATACGCAACACTTCTGCAAGTTCAAATCGCATGTGAAATGACACTTCTTAAAACTTCAACCTGATTTGTTCTATTACCAAATGGAGCGATCTCAAAAAAAGAAAAGGTACCTGGGCAGCTGTTAGAAGAACATCAGAATCAGCCTAAAAAATCCAATCAACATAATGTCTGAATGGAAATTTAAATACAATTGTATCTTCTCCCAAAATTGTAGAATTAATTTTCTTGAAGATGGATGAGAGAAAACTGGTTTTGTTGTAACACTGTAATCATTAAGATACAAACAAAAGCCTAATTGAAGATATCCCAGAACCAAACAGCATTGCTCAAAAGTGGAAGTACTCTCATCACAGGGATCAATACCCACCTCTATGTACCTGCTCTGATGCTGACCCACATTAAGCACAGTGGAACTAATCCAGATTTCCACTAATCTACCCGGGAGGCCTGCTTGGTGGTACCTGAGATAAGTACCTGTGATAGCTGGCATGCCACTTACGCCGGATGGATGCACTTGACCCGTGTCCTTTTTGTGTGCCAGTGCTCGGTGACAGTGCTACGGTTCAGCAAATTGCTTTTTGTTGCTATACATTGGTTTTATATCTCTAGTTTTGATCTGTAGCTGCAGCCATTGTGGGATGGGAGTGTGCTGCTCCGTGTCAGGAGTGTGCATGCAGGCATGCCAGGCAGCTTGGGAGCTGGCAGAGTAGACTGTGGTAGCCTTCTGTACCTGGAGTCTTATAGAAAGGACTAAGTTCTTTAAGGGCATCCAAGTATTCATGTCCATGTGAAGTAAAAAACTTTTGTCTAATATCCTGTGCAGTGTTTACGTGTGGGCTGTGTGTGTACTTATATTGAGTATTGTCTTGTAGTTTCTGCACTGTGTATTATTCCAGGCTTACTTGTGACAGATGCCTACAAGTAGACGAGTCTTTGTGGATTGTGCAGAGCTCGATCCAGTTACATGCAAGCATCCAGTGCTTTTTTAGATGCACTTCAGTGTAACCTGGCTGCTGCTCTGTGGAGCAGAGATCTGTCAGGAGCCTGTGAGTTGTGCCTGCTATGGGGGTCTCCCAGGAGCAGAGGGCTGCCCACACATCCACAGGGTGGCTGAGAAATCAGATGGTGTTCTCTGTCTACCTGGTACCAGGTAAAGGATGGCTCATATTCCTGTTGAAGTCCCAGGAGAGCTGATACACTGTTCTCTCATTCCTGTGTTTGTATTACCACTGACACAAGTGGAATTTTCTATGTGGACAGAAGCTGGTAGTATGTTTGTGTAGGTATTTATTATGTGAGGTCTCATCTATGCAACCATTTATTATTTTCTATTTCCTTGGTAAATGACCAAACATTTTTGAATTTGCAAACTAAAATAAATCTGTGCAGTCTTGATGGTAAATACAGTTAGAGAAATGAAAACTTCGATACTGATACAGCCCCATTTGGTGGGATAATAGAAATAAATAAACAGTGTTGAGTGTAGAGCTGCTTTTACTCCAGTGCCTTAGTGTGTGAATGCTTAAGAGCAAAACCCAAAACCCACCATTAGGTGCGGCGAAGGGAAGGTAAAATGCTAGCATGTCATCTCCTTAACTCAGGCAATCTGCAAAATATAGTGCAAAATTTTGTGCAAAATATGTGCAAAATTTTACAAGGGAGATTGGCCTCTCGGCAAAGTGTGTGAGCAAACTAGATGCTGAAGTGCTACTAAATACAAATGTGTTATTTCTTGCATCAAGAGTATATTAAGAGATTTGCAGATAAATAGGAAATCAAGATCAATGCCCTGGAGACTTTACAATCAGAGTAGTCCGTTGTAATTTATTTGTTAATTTATAAAGAGAGACTTTTGGGGAGTGTCGCACAATGCCATTATGGTCCTCAGGGCTGACTTTTGCATTTAGGTATCCATGTATCACTGAAATCTGGGATATGCTACCTTTAGCAGCAAGATAGCTGACTAGCCAAACCAGTTCCTTCAGAAAGTGTCCTTATCTTCCTTGAGCACAAACTGCCTTTGCTTAATAGCCCTTCAGAAACAAGCCTAGTGGAAGGTTTACTTCATTTTTGGGAGGATGACAGTACCTTCATGGAATGGTTTTGCATAGAAACTGTTGATGTTGCTACAAACTCTTGCTCTATTCCAGGTTTCAGTAGTATGTGTGCATCAGAGAGTACAGTCACACCGTGTGTGTGAGTGGATTATCCCAGAAAGAGCTGCTACTCAAAAATGGTGTCAGCATGTTATGTTAGAAGCACCAGCATTTATGGGTATGAGAACTTGTGTTAAATCTCATGTTAGACTTGCATCTGTATTGCAAAAGGGTTTGTGTAACACGAATTTGGTTTGTAGAACTTTTATTTGAAGGAGTCAGAACAGGCTGTATTTATAAAAGCATCTTCTGGCTGGTTTATATTAGGAACACTTCCTGGGGTGATCTGGCTGACAAACCTTTATAAATCTAGACTAGTCAAATTCTGTAAAAAGATTACTTGCTAGATAGAATAATTGTCATTTTGGAATTGTGTGAATTGTATAAGGCATCTTCTAATTGTGTTTATAATTTCTTAAACTCCCGTTCTCCTGTACTGCTCTCCTTGGACATCTACTAGTGGAAAATGAACTTCTGTCGGTCAGGACTCATCTGGCACAAGAATCACATTCAACTTGGCTGGGAAATCACTAGCTTTATCAGAAAGAGAAAGTTATTAGGAAATGCAGCAGAGCTGTTATTTGCTTCTCAGTGGAAGGATTGTTCTCACTCTTTGACTCCTGCATTTGCTTCGTGGCAGTTGTGGGAGGTGTGTAGTCTGCGATGAGCACTCGAGCAGCAGTTCCTGCGGTGACAGGGATATTTGCCTGTCTCGCACTCGCCTCGAGGTTAGCTTGAGCAACACATCTTGCTCTAAGTGCAGAACTTGCCTCTCTGGGTCCTGAACAGTGCTTCACCCAGCACCTGTGATAGGGACCATGGCCGGGAGCTGTGTGATGCTGAGCTCTATGGCAGAAGAACACGGATAATAATGAGGGGCCCTCATCGCTGGGATGCACCCTTCAAACAAAGCTTCTGCAATGCCACACACCTCTGGTGATGAGGGTGGTACAAGAGCTGTGTTAGATGTGACTTTTCAGAAGCCCTCAGTTCCTGAGAATCACTGCTGTTCATACCTCTTGGCTTTAGAGAGCTCGTGAAATCCATGAGTATGTGGAGGGCCTGCGCTATGGGTTTGTCAGCATTGTGTAGGTGTTGGTAGAAAGTGTTCAAGTGTTCAGTGAATTATGTTTTTCCAGTGGTACACAGTGTGGAAATCCGCTGCTTAGTGTTTTGTGTGGACTTTGACAGTCCTTGTTCAACTTAATAGAGTACACACTGATCCTGTTAAGTACATATGGATTTGACCTTCCCCTTCTTCCAGGAACTTCCAGGAACACTATTAGTAGGTACAGTATGAGACCTAGTGGTGTTTCAGTCCATTCTGATTATGTTACTTCTTGACTTCCAACTACGGCAAATGGAATTGTAATGCTTCCTGTTTTATGGCTGAATTCTGCTGACCTAACAGTATTGAGTAATAGTGTATTTTTTTTTTTAATTTCAGAAATAGTTACAGAACATTTGGCATTAGTATGTGCAGAAGAAGTCATTCTTAAAGGATATGTGGAAAAAAAGATATACTCCTCTTACAGAGAAGTTGGACAAAAATAAATGTCTATTTCTGCTGAAGCAAGGTGGTTATTTATTAGGAACTGCGACACGACTTTGTAGTTTGTCTTATGGGAGGAATGTGTAGGTGTGGGTATTGTGCTCTCCATGCTTAATGTTATTGAGCGTTGTTCAAAGGAAGAAGCATGAGAAACCTACCTGTGAGATTGTGTGTTTAAACAGGAAATCTTTCTGATGACCAAAATGAAAAGATGCGGCCATGTGGGTTGGCCATTGAGCTAACAAGTGCAAGTGCTACCACACCACACCTTTTAAAAATTATTTTTTAACAAACAGAAGGCATAGTTAGGAGAGAGATGTGCTGGATTTATGTATCTCGTAGGGATGTGTGAGCTTTCATTTGGAAGCTTCAATGCAAACTGTGTTTTGCCTGTTGACAGATTCGTGCAAAGCAGATGCAGGGATTCTCCTTCTGCCAGCGTTCCTTCGTCTGCCCAGCACATCTGTGTACATGAAAGTAAACATCTACGTGTTCACATGCATGTTCTACTAGCAGAGTGCATTGAATCATGGGTGGCTTTTGTTTGTTTCAGTGGTTGAAGAGGAAAAAAAACCCTAGAAAAAAAGAATAATTTCCAGTCATACAAGTATGTCAGGGGTGATTTTAGTGAAGAGAAAAAAACCCCAGCAACAAAACACCAAGAAAAAAGCCCTCTTTTAATATAATCTGGAAGATCAAATTTTACTTGATACAATTTCTTTTTGAGTTGGGTAAGAAGCAAAATGAAATGTCGTTTGAAATGAAAATTTGCAGGTTTATTTTGAAAATACCAGAATACCACTTGATTTTCTTATACCTCCCTCCCACTTAGTTTTTTGGCCAAGGCATGTTTGCTGAGCTTGGCTCAAAAAATTAAGGCTTTGGGAGTGGGGTAAACTGTCATTTGTGTACACATTAGTAGTTCTGCTCTGATCTCTGTGAGCACTGAGATAAATGAAGTCCAAAACACTTGTCATCACTTCTTTCTATTTTCATAAACTGAAATGGTGAAATAGCAAAAATAATGAAATAGGGATAAATAAATAGGTTTGAATTAAAAGAGGCTTGGTGTCCATTACCTCCCTGGCCTCCACATGTTTGGCACCTTCACCATCCATAGCTGAGCTCCAGTGGAGGAGCCTGAGCCTTGCAGGCTCCTTGCTGGAGGCGGGCTGGGGCTCTGGGCACACAGGGTGACCCTGCCGAGCAGTAGCAATGCCCCAAGGGCCAGCAACACTTCTGTGTGGGTTAAAAGCCTTCTTGTCTAGTGATTACCTCTCCCTGGTTGCTTTACCTTGCAAAGGTGGATAGCCTCCCCAGGAGTATCCTCCAGCTCCTTGGAAAAGTCAGGGATTTGCCAGCCCCCTTCATCGCAAACTGAAAAACTGTAAGCATTCAGGGCCAGCAAAGGCAATTGTGCCAGAACCACTCTGCTGGAGTAGATGGCTCCTTCCTGGGTGCAGAGACCAGTAGGGTTGGATGAGTCTGGCAGGGAGCATGCCAAACAGGATGTTTTCTGGGTAAGAGGTGGAAGGAAGGAGAAGAGGATATAAACCAGCTGTCTTGATGACAGGATAGTAGTATTTTAGCTCTGGCTTTTATAAGAAGAAAATTATCACTTTGTGGGAATGGCATTTGTATGTTTGGTAATCAGGACATGGTGGCATAATCCCTGCCTTCCCATCACCAAATTCTGCAGTAAATATGAAGATAACCAGGAAAGCCTTGGAAATCAGCCAGTCTTGGCACTGGGGCACTGCGAGCTCACACAGCACTTTTCCTAGATAGGAAAAAGTATTGTTTTACCTATCATGATTCAAGGGCTCAAAGCCACAGAGACTTTGAATGCTTGCCTGAGGCAATACATCTGGCCACTGATGAAGCTGCCTGCTAGTATTTTGGCCTCTCACCCCATGCCCAAGCCGATCATAAAACACTGCCTGGAGTTGAAGGTAACCAACATCCTACTTGGGGCTTATTCTCAAGCTTTGAAAAAGTGTCTCATGTGCAGCATCCTTTCTTCCCTTTCCTGAAGGCCCTTCTGTGTGCCCTTCCCTGGGGACATGTCCCTCGATGGAGGCTGGCCGGAGCCTGGGATGAGGTGACCTGTGGTGGCATGCATCTGGCTTGGCTCCTGGCGGCTGCGGCGTGCTCACTCCCTGCCTGTGGTAGGGCTCAGCATGCCTGGCCCCTTGCTCCACTGCCCTGGGGAAGCCCCAGCACCTCCTGAAATAACAGCAGTGTGAGACAGTAGCTGCAAATCAAGGCTGGGTGTAAGCAGATGTATTGTTTCCTAAATTATGCTTTTTATGTAGCTGCAGCACAGTTTTGATGGCAGTTTTAACATTTGCAAAACCTAGCTCAAAAAAAACCCTAAAACCAACCAACCAAAAAAAAAAAATTGTAGCTTCTTCTGTCTGGTGATGTATTCATGGATATGTATTCACTCCCTCTCCCCCATTAAGCTCTGAGACATATGTGCAATTCTGAAAGTTAAGTTTGTGTCACATCAGAGGCAGTGGATGTTTCTTCTTGAGAGCTGTGTACTTCAGTTCTGCAAAGTGAAGTTACGGCTGCATATGCAATTCCCTATTACTAAGCAATTTTTTTGTCTTGAAAGTACCAATTTCCCATTGCATTACTTAATTCATTGCATTGGAATTATTATTTTTTAAATTAAATTTACAGTGTTTTTGTAGAACAATGATTTTTTTCTGAAGTTCACTCAGGAAGTAGAGCTAAAGATGGAGGCAGGGTTCAAGGAAGAAGCTTGTTTTAGCAGTTGGGTCAGTTATTTCAACAATGCCTTTAGCAAAGAAGTAAGAGGCTGTTTGCACAAATCAGTAACTAGTTCCCATGATTCAGATTGAATCACGTAGCTCAAGTCATTTGAATAAATAAATGACTTCTAGTAAGTGAGACAACCTCTGCAATTAGGATGGCATGCTGCATATTTCGTGTTATTTATTATGTGGTTTTCAATAGATATGATTAAGCTGGTTTGCACTTGGAATGCTAGGTAGCATTTCAACACAAGCCACTTAACCAGAGCTCACATTAAAATGAGGTGCACATATGTTTTGCACAGGTGGCATTGTGCTGTATCTTCTACACTTACATTTTCTTGTGAATTTTCTACAAACAGATTCTTAACAGGAAAAAGAAGTCACCTGGCCAAGGGCACCTCTATTTTCTGTAATTGTACCAGGCAATTCTCAGGCAGGTGCTTCCCAAATATTTACAGTTGCTGCAGTCTTAGCTTTCCTTCATGTCTTACTTGGCCATAAACTCCCATGGATGTCCATAAGCAGAGGTGCAGGAAACTGCTTTGCTCAGATGTGTTCATGGATTACGTGCTGTCCCTGGTGTTTCCAAGTGGATATGCTTCATGGGTCACCTGCAACTTCTGCTCTTGGATTCGGACTTTGGATGAGAGCATTGCAATTCAATGTTGAAGGCAAGGAAGAAAAGGTCTGCTTGTCCTTTGTTTCCTGATGTTGTTATTTTGTAGTTTGTTTTAATTTTAAGTAGCTATATTATGGAACTGAAAAATCCCAGGTGGTTTTGGTGTTGTGAAAATAGTATTTAAAAAAATGTGTTGTCACTTTACTACTCTGTCATGCCTGTTTGTGCCATGTACAAAACAATATTGATTTAAGAAAATATGCCCTGGACTATCAAAGGCAATATCATATGGAGCCTTGGGATATGGAAAGATTTGGGGCCTACTGGCCAAGTGATCATCTGCTCTGTTCAGGAAAAAATTTTGCTATCGTGTTTCTTTCTTATTTTCCAGTTAATATAGCCTGAAAGGTATGTTAAACACAAGTTTTATACAAGATTGATAAAAGAGATTTCAAAATAATGAAGATAACAGATCTTCAGTGCCAGATAAAAATACCATTTTACATATGTGATCACTGTTTCTTCTGAGAGCGGAAGTTACATGAAGGCATTGGTGGTGAATTTTACACAAACTTTAGAAGCTGGGAGAAAAATAAAACCTTCCTCATTTCTTTCAATCATTGGGAAGGGACAGCTGTGATATGAGCAGATATGACTAATGTTTGACAGATTTGTTTCTCATGTGTTAAATCTGAAGGTTCACAGATCATCTACTGGGCACATGAAGACAAGGAAATCTTCCCCTGCAAAAATGTGGGGGAGGTATCCTCAAGTCTGAGTGACTGGTGGGCATGATGTTTTGGAAACTGCTGAATAGAAGGGCCTTTAAAAATGAAGATCTAAGTTACTGGAGTGGAGTGGTTTTTCTCCCCCATTTTTACTGCAACCTGTTTCTCATGCATGGAATTTTGATATTCTCACTTCTTGAACAGGATTCAATTTATTTTACTGCTCTTCAGACTAGTTCAGCACCAAGTACATGCCTTCTTTTTTTTCCTTTCCCATTAAAAACAAACAGAAAACCCCAAGTGAAAAACCGATTAAACCAGAACATAACAAACCAATTTTTTTGGAAGCAGAAGTGTTAGTTGGCAAAATCCTGGCTCTGGAAGATGATTTGTCACAGCTAGACCATAATTGAAGCTGTTAGGTTTCCGCATGAACATGGGTTTTGCACCACAGAGCAGCGGGTACGACATGGGGCCCTTGGCATTTGAGGAGAGTTGGGAAATGGTGGAAGTGTGACTTCGACTTCTCTCCCTTAGTCTGGCTCTGAAAACACTCCTAAAAACCAAGCTGTCACAAAACCAGTCACATCTCCCCTCCCTCAGGTACTGATCCAGATCTTTCCTAATGGAGACTTGTGGTAATGTGAACAGAAGATGAATTATGCACAGCAGGAGAGTTTTTTCCACCTCGGGTTCCATATATGAATGGTGGCTGGCATCAGAATACTGAGACTGTCCTCAGTGAGACACAATGGCCAGCAGGGCACTGATTGCCTGTACAGATGGACCATTTGGTGTTTGGCTTTCTAATGAAAAAAGCCCCTTCTAGCTGGTCCTTGTGTACCCAAACGTGCTGGGGACATGGCACAGGCTTCTATTTGAAATTTCACTCGTGTAGCAGAGCAAGGTCAGCATGAGAACTGAGCTGATGTCTGTGCAGTGGAGTGAATGAGGTGCTGGCAAGATAGCATCAGCTCCACACTTTGCCTTTATTGCCGTGTTTGTGACATCTGGGTGGATACTGATGCCATTATCACTACCCCAAAATTAATGGCAGAAGTTCAGTCTTGAAGAGTAGGAGCAGGGACAAGTATTTCACAGCAGATCCGGAAGGGAAAGCATGTAAGACAGATTTATGTTGTGTGTTCAGCTTCCACCTGCCTGTAAGGATAAGTAATTGAGTTGCAGAATTTTAATTTGGTGTGAAAGTAATTTGTAGTTCCTAATTTGACCTCTTGCAGTGAGGAAGTCTGCAGTAAGAGGTGAAGTTGAAACTTGAGCATCTTCAGTTATCTGGTAGGATCTCATTATTTTTTAAAACATCTGTTTTAGGATACATGCCCAGTTAATGGATCAGTTTGATATTTGTCTTTTTGTTTTGAATTTGAAAGGAGGACCACTGATAATGCTCTCTTATTTCCATCTGGTCTTCAAAAAGTAATTAAGTGTTGAACAATGGTATTGTCAGTCTGTTTCCTACCTAATAAGCTCTTCAAGGTGCTCTTGCTAATGATTTTATTATTTCAAATCTGCTCTTTTTCTCTCTTTCCCTCCTTAATGAGGCAGATCCCCTAGGCAGCATCAGTTTATCACAGTTGTCTATGGTAGATGAACTAATCCAGCACCAAGGAAGTTTGTGTTCAGCAGTGTGTAAGATGCTCCCATCAGTATGTGTGGATAATTCTTGCTGACACATGAAAGACTTAGCATGTGCAAAAAAGGAAGAACAGACCCTTTTTCTAAATGAGGGTCATCTTGATTTGAACAGCAGCAGTCTGGTTTGCATCAATGAGCACATGCTATTCAGTGAATTAAGAGTAAAAATAGCTAATTAACACCTTCTCTTATTTCTTTTCTCTCTGGTCATTAGTTACTACCAGCCAAATTAATTCCTGTCAGCACAGGGCATGGAAGGGTGTCAATGACAAACTCGGGTCAAGAACTGAATCCTTTGATTTTCTGGGGAGAAATATTACCTTCTTTATTGTATTGCCTGTATCATGTAATTTAATACAGGTATGCTAACGTCTGTGTTTTGTATTTCAACTTATGAAGAGAAAATCTGAGTTGATTGTTGGAATTTTAAAGGGCTATTTTATCCTGTTTAGTATGGGACCTATTGGATCCTATCTGTGGACTAAAATACAGTTTCAGAGACTCAGATAATTTCAGAAATAGCAAATATATGACTTCTAAGTAAACAGACTGATTATAATAGAGAGGATTAGAAAATGGATTGTTATGGGCCAACTCTACTACTGAGAGAGATCATATTGTACTGGTGATTGCACTGTTGGTCTTAACGGCCCATAAACTCTGATAAAAGCTTTTATAAAATTGTCAACAATAATTCCACCCATTGTTAGATTGTCAGTGAACATCTTAGGGTCCTGGAATAAATTGCTACCATTAATTGTGTTTATGTAATTTCATAAAATAAAGCTTTCGCTCTGAAGATGTAATAACTCTAATAATAAATAATAGAAAATACTGTCAGCTAAAAATGAATGACTCAGGTCCACTGTTGCTGTAGCTACCTAGAAGTCCCTTACCTCTCTTGGGCTGAGGTGGGTTTACATTTGAGGTTCCTGTGTGTAAAGGACAGGTACTTTTTCATTACCTCTGCCATTTGCTCACTAGGTCAGCAGAAATAGGCGATGTCAGTGCAGGGTTTGTATGAAAATTAAAAAATAGCTTAAGTTTACTATATTTCTACTCTGTTGTTAGCTTTCACTGTGGATTTTTTGGCATTACAATTATTAGAAAATGAACATTAAAAAGGCTTAATTACTTTCATAAGCATTAATACTGTATTTTAAAAAAATAAGCGCTTAAATTTTGGCTATAACTTACAAGCTATGTCGATGTATGATCTTTTTCAAACTGTTTTCACAGCTACTACCTTCCTATCTCCTTTTTATTCCCCTCATCCCTTCCACATGATTGGTTGGATAAATTATTGGCCATAGTGTGATGCAAAATGGGCTTGAATCCAAAGTGGGAAGAGAAGGAAGTTCTTTTGCAAGAAAATAAATAGCACACAGTATTTAACAGTGCATTAAGCAACATCATGGTTAATACTGCACTGATAATGCAGTGAGGACAGCAGGAAAATATGTCATTAGTTTAGTCAAGCAGTGAATTGCTCCAGCTCTGATATTTTGTTGGTGATATTCAACATATCCAATGCGTAAGCATTGCTAATACAAAGCTTAATGAAGAGTTGAGCATGGACTTTCCACCTCTGCAGCATGGGATAGAAAGAAAGAGCTGGTTTTTCTGCCTGTAGGTGGAGTTTCATTTTTATACTCTGGGAAGGAGGGGAATAGAAATGTGCTAAATAGACGCAAGGTCTGTCCTCCTAGAGTGACTGCTTGCCCATATTTATTTGTTGTATTTTCTTTGGGGGGTGATGGTAGAGGTAGGAAAGTATCTTGGGGGAATATATTCTCCAGTTTCCATCTATACAGCTTCAGGAGTGCTCTACCCCAGAAAAATATAACTCTTAAGCTAATGATCTTGAATGGCCCTTTGATAAACTTGCTTGGTCTATCTCCACCTTCCTGATGTACTTGACAGGGGGTGGTAAAGTGGGATTAAAGGAGGGGCTCAAAATTATTTGCCTCCCCAGCTTCAGAACATGCAACTTTGAAAAAAAGCATTGCAGCTACATACATGGAAGCTTATGGAAAAGGTAAAATTATGGAGAGCTGGAGGAGAGAGAAGAAAATCTGGAGCTCTTGCTTCTCAGTTACAGTAACACTGCAACAGGGACATGCATTTTCTCTTCAGGCTCAATCTAGCAAACCGTAGGCATTATATCCCTTTGAAGTCTGTGGATATTTTGCCTGCCACTGCAGGTTCAGGGTTTTTTTATTACTTTATTTGCCTAAGAAAATTCTTCTCATCTAGTTTAAAGGGAAAAACTGATATAGAATACCACACTGTGTTATATGAGCACTATGCCAAAAAGTAATTCTCCCAAAACAGAAGGTAAGATGATAATCACATCCCAAGATTTTATGGTATCAGTGTTATAACTTGCAATGAGTCTTTTGCCTGGGTAAGGCATGTAAGTCTAGTAAGTAGATATTCTGGTAATTGTCCTTCCATTTTCTTTTCTGAAAAGGTTGTTTCTAGATATATTTTTTGGTGGGTGAATTCTTTAGGCTGTGTAAAGCACTGTGGCTCCAGGCATTGATTTCTGTAAGCCAAAGCGGTGGTCCCATGGATTAGCCAAAATGAGGTGTCTCTAAACTTGCTGGAATGAACTTTTTCGAGTTGAGTGGCATTTCACTCACACACTGGATGTGTTGAAGCCAAAATTTTTACATGGGAGCTCTTGCAAAGAAGCGTGTGTATGTAGCATACACCTCTCTCTCTCTCTGTTCCTGAGAACTATTTACTATAGGCCTGAGATGATATGTTAATATGTAATTCTTAGTATATAGAGGCCTCTGGCACTCTTGCTTTATCATTTAAGAAAAAATGGTGTTACCACAGTAACTGCTGTGCCACCCGGTGCTGAAGCAGCTCCCATCTATGGTAGCGCTTATAGAAGTATATTAGACAGATTTTTAAAGTGCATGTAGCTAAAGTGAGAGTAGAAACTTAACACTTGGTGAATGCTACAGTGGAAGGAGATCATGAATTTGTTCAGAAGTTGAGAAAAGTTGTTAACAGAAATAAAGAGCAATAGATCTAATTCAGCAAGCTCTTTGACAGATGCACTATTTCAAGTCTGTGTACAATCCCTTTGAAATCAGCTGAGCTCTGTGTAGGGCTAGAGTTTGTACAGGTTCAAAAGTCTTGTTTTACAGGTGACAGAAATTGCATTGTGAAAGGGAGTTATGGTTTTGAGAGGTTCCAGTGGTGACACTTTCGTAGGGTGTGACTGGTGAGGGCAGATACCTGGCATTTCTCTACAATGAGCCACTGAAAATGATTGAAAGGGAAGTTGTGAGTAACTGGAAATATCAGAAGTTTTGATTTATGGGTTGTTTTGAATTTTGGACAAGGTTTTATATTACATTTGTGTATCACCTGTATTTGATATAACAAGGAATATGTGTTGAGAGGTGTATATATATTTTGTTGCCTACTAAACATTAGAGAGGTATATTGTTAAAGTTTCTGTAATGTAAGGTGTAATTGTTTTAGGGGAAGCGAAAGACCTGGGAAAGACTAGGAAAGGTTTTAAGCTAGTCTGAATCTAGCAGTGTAAATGTATGTGAGTTTTCCTTTTAAGACACTGAGGTATAAGAAGACCCTGCTATAGCTGGATGTTCAGGGCTGAACCCAAGCCCTGGTGAAGCTATAGGCTGTCATTAAAATGTCTCTGAAAATTCACAAGTTTTGCATGAAAGCCATGCTGGGTTGTAAGGCAGCTTTCTCTTCCTAGCCTGGGTCAGGCAGGCACAAACATTGACAGATCAGTTTGGGATGTTTTCTGAACCACTACCTTTTACACCTTCACTGTGTTATAACCCACAGCACTTAGGCTGATATTCCATCTCTGTAATCCTCATTCAGATCTTTCTCATGAATTCTCTCTCTTAGTAACCATATTTACTGTCACTCTTATTTAGGATGGTAGAGCAGGTTTATTCTTGATAACCATCCTACAGCCTCTGTGTGTTTTGTTTGAACAAATGCCAAAAGCACTTGGAAGTTCACTGAGTTAAAGGCAGCAATAGGGACTGTATCCTGGGACTGGAAACAGCACCTTTGTGGTGCTGCCCAAACAATAAGAAAAACTGATTAAGAGGGTCACTAAGAAGTTACTTCAGAAACTCAATTTAGTTCTGGTACAAGTATGACAGGAGAGTCCAGTGCATAAAAGATATTTCATGCATGTCCCCAGTACTGTATTAAATGAATAGGTGTGTAGTGAAAGTGTTCATACACATAACATGTATGGTAATTTGCCTGAGACAACAAAAAGGAGTCAGTTTGTGGTCAAAAGCAGAATTTTAAATGATATATTTTGTTATTTGTATGTAGTACTTTAAATGTACTACATGAAAAATTGAATGCAGGCAGTGATTTATCTCAGAAATATACATCCACCTTCAAAAATCCAGCCTGTCTGCCTGATATCTAATTAATCACTCACTTCTGATGATAAACTCAATGTTATGTTGGGAATGCTTTCCAGCACTAGCAGGTTTTTAACAAGCTGTTTGAGATACATAATAAAAATGCTTCTGGAGACATAGAGGCAGAAGAGCTTAGAAGTCTGATGAATGTTTATCTGAAAGGAGCTCCCAGGGGCAGAGGAACTGGGTGCACCATTCATAGTAGTTTACCCAGGTAAGAAATTTATTTGTTCGTCTGCTCACAGAGACATTGAGGGGAACAGTCTGTTTTGAATTTTAAAATTAAAGGCAGTGGCATTAGTTCAGTACATGAAGTTCAGGGCCTTGCCTAAAGGATGTGGTGGTAAGGTAGGGTTAATACCTGAAAATGACATTTTGTCCATAACTCACAGCCTGTGCACAGAGTGAAAGTGAGTGGCTGATGTCAGGGAGAGGAAGCTTCCCAAGGTTTAGAAAGTTATTTCATGGACTCCATATTTCATTGCACCACATTTATTATAATGCCTAGTGCTCCCAGTTCAAAATGCATGTGTTCCCTTGCTGTGTTTCCTGATTGTATACAACATGATATGCTAAAGAGAGAGAGCTTGCTTTAGCTATGGACTAAGTTAAACACCAAAGGCTTCTGAAAGCCAGGCAAGTTTGTTAGCATATTTCCATTTATAGGATGGAATAGCAAACATTTGCCTGTGCTGCAGGCAGCTGCATGGGCAGCTGTTACCTAAAGCTGACAGTGCTTTTACATGCACAGGTATGAAAAGGGGACAGTGTAAGTGTCTGCAGCACTGTGATATGAAAACATGAGGTCACATTCTACCCTTAGATGAATTGTCTGCAATGCTGAAATGCTGAGGTACTGTGCTCAGGTCTGAAAGCAGACCTGGGTAATACAGTCAGGAAAAGCAATGTTCAAAAGCAGGGATGCAAGTCTTTCAGGTTTGCTCCCAGTCTGGGCTGTCAGGTGTAAAGGACCTGTTGGAAAAAAAAAAAAAGTTTGTCCTTTATGATTCATTGTAGATAAGTCCTGTGCCATAGTCTGCCAATTACTTTTTGTTGTTTTGGGTATTTATTTCAGCCCACTGTAACTGCAATAAGGAATTTGGCATGGAAATCATAATCTGTTGCAGATAAAGCAGGGGATTTTGGCTTAGTGTTTCAGAATAAGTGCCCAAGAAAGAAAAAGTTTGCTCAGAAGAAATATGCCCAAGAAAAAAATGCACCAAGGAGGAGCTAAAGTTACCTGAATTCAAGTATCAAATCCTTAGCAAGCTCTGAATTTTGGGGAGGGCTTTGGTTTTGATTTTGTTTGGGTGGGTTTGACTTGACTGTATAGGGATCAGAATAATGGATTTTCCATTAGATAGTCCAAAGAGGATTATAAAATCAGAATCTGTGTATTATAATTGTCTGCACTGTTGTATAGATTTGATATGGTCTAAGCCCCACTCCACCCCCAAACCCAAGTAATTGTGTGTTATCAAGAATTAAGTGCTGCAATACAAGCTGTGTGTACCAAAGAGACTTCATTTTCTTAAATGTAAAACAAAGGGTGAGTGAAGCCACAGCAGTGTGTAAGTGCTGCGGTCTTAAAAAGTGTTTGTGTGTATATGTTTGAAAAGTGCCACACAATCCACTGCTTTGGGGAAATGTACCTGTTACTAATTGCCTCTGACTTTCCAAGGAGTGTGTGGGCATCCTCGGGCGCTGGGTGGGTGATGCCCCCGTGGGAGCCGCTGTCCAGGCATGCCGAGGGGGAAGTCTCTGCCTGCTCCATGGCTCCTGGCAGTGCTCGCAGCCTTGGCGTGCTGGCCCAGCTCTGTGCCTTTGCTCTTTGGCCCCGGCTTGGCATCGGCAGGGGTTGGAGCCTCCTCGATAAGATGGGAGGTTGTGTTTGGGTTAGGCATGATTCACCCTGTTGAAACTTCTCCAGGTGAGGGCTGCAAACAGCTTCCTTAAGGTCCCTTTAATTTTTCTGTCCATGGCATTTGCTTGCAGTCTCTCAGGTTTTCTAAGTTGTGGACCAATAGAAAAGAAAGCAGGGAATAAAGAAAAAGAAAGGAAACTTAAAGCTTTGAACTATATATTGTCTACAAACTGTCATTGGCCATGACTGCATATTTATTAGTTCGCAGCTTTAGGATATTCTGCTTTCATGAATATTGAGAATTAATCTGCACTGTGTTTTTCTGCAGCATTAGCAGCAATCCTTTGGCTGAATACAAATGAGGTTTTTTGCTGCAATCCACATTCAAGACTAAAACAGGATATTTATGAGGCACCTACATGGCGTAGTGAATTCTGGTTTGGGTGTTTGCTTTTTGTTATTGTTTTTTGGCTGGGTTTTGAGTGGTTTTTTAGTGACACTACTTTCTGGAACATGCCAGGATAACAGGTGGGATATTTACATCTCTTTTCCTACTTTCTTTTTTAATAGCATTTGGTACCATAGATGCCTAAGGAATGCATAACTTATTTCCATTGAAAGAGAGTTTGGTCCATTGCAAAAATCTTGGCACAATAGCTGCTTTGCAGATCTAACATGATTTCTGAAGACAAAAGGCCTTCATAAGGTAAAACTAGCCCTGTGATATCTGGAAAGCCTGCAAAAGGTGCTGCACAACTTCTGCACTTAACTACTGTATCACAAGGATACTTGCAGCAAACTGACCAGACTGAGCTGTGAAAAACAGGATTGGACACTTCTTGGCCAAAGACACTGATGCCAATCTTGGTCATGTTGTGTTTGCTTTATTTTCTCCTGAGGTGGGATAGGTGTATTCCTTTGCCCAACCACTCGCCTGTTGCCCTCACCATGAGTTTTCAGTTGGCTGAGCATTCTCAGGGCTGATTTGTGCCTTTGCACAAAGCTTCATAGGAAGAAAAAGCATCTTACAGCTGGGAAGAGTAGAGAAGAGAACCATATGATGGCTGTCCATTCTATGATCTGATTCAAAAGGTGTTCCTTCCCCACAATTTTTATTTATTTTTAATTGAATATTTTCTTTTAAATTATGTGCATTGCACAGGCAACGCAAAATGCCCTTGATAACTTCACGGTGTTTTGAAAATGCATGTTTGTTCTTCAAGCTTGTTTTGTCCTGGGCTCCATTTTATTGTCAATTTAAATCCATTAGAAAGAGAAACAAGTCTCCACAGATCCTGTTATGTACAACAGCTTCACATTTAGATTTGAAGTGTAATCATGCACAAACATTGACTTGACCAGTATTGCTACTGGCATTCCTGTTAAGTGGCTAGTTTAAGGCTTAATGACCCCTTTGAAACCAAGTGCTTGCTTTCTGTCATGTATTGATGGTACTGTGTGAGGCCAGCAATTGAATTTTTTTATTTTCTTTTCAGTGATTTTTAGAAAACGTTTCAGCTACTGGCCTGGTTTGTTCACTCCATTACCCTCACTGGTGAAGATCGAGCTGTTTGGACAGGGCACATGCCATCCAAACCCAGCTGGTTCATGCAGCATCCTCAGGATTTCTTCTCAAATTTGGTGAATGCTTGTTAATATGCTTTTGCAATCATCATGGCAAGAAGTTGCCAGTTGCATGAGAAATTTATATGATGCAAGAGAAGATCCCTCAGGCCCTACATAGCAATGAAAATTTTCATTGGTGAGCCCAGTCACCGGGGGGGTCTATTTGTGGTGAAGTCTGACAAGTAAAGCTGGGGAGCCCTTGACACTGAGTGTTGCCCCATGTTTCTCCATAGTGTGCTTAAGGGTGGAGAGAGCAAAAATCGCAAAGTACCTGGTCTCTGAATACTTGCAGTGAATGAAATAGTAGTTCACAGAGATCTAAAATGCAACTGATTGAAAAAATAAGTGGTTTGAGGTTTGGTAATGGAACAAATTGCTGGAAGCTTTGCGATGAAGTACATAGAGATGCTCACTTTTTATGTCACTTAGCATTAGTTTAACATAGGACAGGCTAGATGCGCCATGCTTTTTACGTGGGATTGGCACTTGAATGCTTTTGGCCTCTTTCTCCTACCAGAGAAAAGTCTGCATCAGCCACTGGCACTTACTGAGGCCTTGGGCTGTGGAGTGAACATCCCCAGCTAAACATTGAGGAACCTGAACAAAATCAAGTGAAGCTTTTGCACCTTGTTATTAATTTCATATTCGGTTTCTTGTCCCATTATGAATTGGAATAATTTAATTTAAAAAGGCAGCTGGTAAAACCAAGAACATACTGAACTTGGCATCAGTCCTCTTGTGCAAGTCTGGGACTCATAAAAGACTTGGACACAGGATGAAGCACCTTCGGCGAGAGCCCCTGGCTGCTGCCCAGGACAGCTGCAGGGACGCTGCAGCCTCCTCTGCCAAACAAGGGTGTTGCAATGTGCAGCCACTCCTGAGCACACAGGGTCTTTCCCACTAGCAGCTTTCTTCCATGGAAAAATGTGTTCCCAAAAGCGAAGACTGAGCATGGGACCAGCCTGGGGGGTGAGATAAGATCTTTCAAAATGCCACCCTGCAGCCCAGAGATTGAATAAGCCTTTAGTTATGTCTGCACTTTGGGACACTTCACAGCGTTGCAGCACATGGTGTTCCCCAAAGTCGTGTGTGTGACCAGAAGCAAATGGGCACTTGGGGAGACAGCAAACCTCTCTTAGTTCATCCCTCATGCTGGTAAAGAAAATCCTGCTTCCAGTGCTTTCCACAGTGTTTCCACGAGATCTTTCTGCCTCCTGCCAAAGTGTTTGCATGCCTCTTCTTGTGGAGGGGCACAAGGAAAGTTGGAGAAATCCTTGTGAAAGGCAGGGATTTTGGGCTCTTGGCAGGCCTGTAAGCGAGGAGGTTTCTGACATTCCAGTTCTACCTTTGGAAAGTTTGTTGTCACATTCTGTAGAAGGAGCTCTGCTTATGAGGGAATAACTTGCTGCCCTCAATTTATGGAAATACACAGTGGGTCTGTGCCTTCAGTCGTGGATTCTGTGAACCCACAGTTTCTTTAAAGCCTAAAATTAAAGTGTAACTTTTATTTTTCTGCTTAAGCTCTGCAATTGGGGTGTTTGCAGTATTCTAGAGAGGCAGCAAAATTACTGTTGGCTTTCTCACAATAAATTTTTGACCTTCCCCACCATTTAAGCATTAGCAGATTCCCTCTGCTGTGTATGGGGGTGGAGAAAAGAGCTGTGGAGTTACACGCACATGCTGACACACACGCACACATTTGTTAGTAGCTCTAGCAAGCACTTGGCCTGTGATCTCAAGGCAGTGTTTGGGGGTTTCTTTCCTCCTCTGCACAATACTGGATGTAAAGCAGTTATGCTGCAAAATGATGTACAAATTAGGGCAAAACTGTTACTCCGTGCAATTTGCATCATGTTCAGCATTCCCCCAAGTTCCCTGGGGGAGACCCGTAGCATTTGTTGGTGTGTGTTTGTGCAACCTCCCGCGCCCAGCCCAAGGGGCTCTTGTGGTACTTGGCTCCTTCCTTCGAGCCCTCGGTGTTCACGCGCTGATCTGTCATCTGGCGGCGGATGCAGCAGTTGAAACTTCATCTGTGCATGAAGCTGATCACGGAGATGTAGCGTGAAATGGAGTTTTCCCCGTGTTATGTTTCCATGAGTCTCAGACTTCAGCAGCTTGTGAGCTTTATGTGAGCTGATGGATGCAAAAGGAGTGCTGAGCGCTGTAGGCACAGGGCAGGGAGAGGAGCAGAGAGGATGGTTTCAGGGCTGCACACATCTGTTACCTTCGTGCCATGCTCACGACAGAGCAGCGGGGGCTTTTTGACACTTTGGATTTTTCTCAGTTCAGTTGCTCAATCCCAGATTTTGTTTTGTACATTACTGTAGTTTCACATTTCACTGGAAATTATTCACTCCCTGTGCCAAAAATAGGAAGTTTGGAGAAAATACAGAGTAGGTTCAGGAAAGATGAGCAAATACTTGTGTTGGAGGTGATTAGCTCCATAAGTTACACTCAGGTTCTCTCAGATGGAGCAGATGAACCTTTGTGCGGCACATCAGAGCCAAGTGTGAAAATAACAAGTATGAGTTGTATCCATGGCAGATCCCAAGCCTCTCCCTTTGAGAATAAACCAGACAAAAGGGCATCTGTACTCTTCTGATGGCTAAAAGATCTTACCAATTATAGAATATGTCTAAAACAGAGTCGACTACACATTGTATTACAAGTGCAGAGAAGTATTACTAGTTACTGGGTTTTGCTAGGCTAACATTTCATCCGGGATGGAAACTATGAGGCTCTCCTTAGCCTGCACGTTCTGCAATAACATTTTATCAGCAGGCAAAGTCTCATTAAACACACCCCATCGGCTGTGCTTGCACTGCCAATTTTTGAGTGGAAACATTGTATTAACTTGGCTGTTCCCTGCAGGATATTACTCTTGGAAAATTATAACAAAGTGAACAATCCCCAAATCAGCATTTTTCATTTATAGCAGGCCATAATTTACAATACAGTATGGATCCATGCCTGCCTGGAGAATTCCCCGTCTGCCGTGGCAGGGAAGAGCGTGCATTTCTGTATTTGCCCAAGAAAGCATTTGTCTTACGTGCACACAGTGGTTTGGATCCACATGGCCTCTGTGTTTCGCTGTGTGTTACGTGTAATGACTCATTATCAACTGTATAAATCCAGGCTGCACATCCGTTTTTGGACCACAGTTTATCCCCTGCATGGGAATGACATGCACTCCCAGGGCCAAAAGTAGAGGACAGGGTTTTGCCCCTCATCTCATCAGACCCCAGCCTGCTATAACCACCTTGATGTGAAGACTTTACAAGAGAAAGGAAAATAATTACTTCAAATACTAGACAAAAATCCAGCACCAATGTTTTTAAAGAGGAGTTTCAGGCACTCAACAGAGATGACTAAGCAACCCACCTCCTTGCACTCTAGAAGTTTATTGCTTGTAGCATCTATGATTGCTTACTTAACTGGATAAAGCCGATGCAGTGGTTTCATTTAAATTCTGGAAGCTTTCGGTAAGAAATGCCCTGAATATATTTAAAAAGAGCAGAATATTTTGCTGTTACAGGAAAAGGAGAAGAGACCATTTTTCTTCCCCCTCTAAGGTTTTCTTCGTCAAGAGTAAAGCAGCTTGCTGCATGCCCATAGGTTCTGAGTAGTTGTTCTCTTTTGTTTGCATAACAATTTGTATCAGCAAATGAAAACAGTTCAAGCTATTCACTTTGGCAGTTTCTTTTTGACAAATGCAAATACTAAATTGTAACATGCTGGAAAAGTCCTAAGTCCTGGGGGCAAACCAACCCCTAGTGTCCACAGAGGTGTGGTTGGTGCTGCATTTCTGTGTGTATTTACTTACATGTATCCATGGAAATGTAGGTCTATTCTTATTTTTACACATCTTCTGTGTAGTAACCCTGATTCTTTAAAAACATTACCAATGGGGTTTTTATCAGGCAGCTTTAGTCTAACTTAGTATCAGATATTTCCTGACAAGTGAAACTATTCCAGCACCAGTACTTCTGAAAGTGACAGCTTTAGATACATAGTCTGTGGATATTGTTGTATGTTAAAAAATAAAGTGAAATAAAATTTACTCAGAGAAGTATAGTGCTTTTTCAATCCAAAACATTCTCTTTTCCCCCTCCCCCCTTTCTTTCTGGAGCATTTTACAGCCTCTGGATGAGAAAGTATGCTTCCCTTATTACCATTAGAGCTGAGAAGAAGGGGTAGATATGGTTTGTACTATTGGCTTTCATTCCCACCAACTCCAGTATGGCTTCTCCTTTTCTTCCTCAGTCTAACCTGATTTAATATTCCGCTTCAAAAGAGGGCAATTAAACAAAAGGTCTGCACTTTGTGCCAGCATCTTTGAAGCCAACCATGAGACTCCATTCCCAGAGGATGAAAGATAATTTCCAAGGAGGCCTAAAATTTCTAGAGCGTAAACAAAGTAAGTGGATGGTTTCACTAAATGGCTGTATTTATTAATAATTGCATTAACTGCCTCTTATGGGTCTACACCTGTTGATTTTTGCATTATTATTATTCTGGTAACCAGCTCAGTCTTTTCAACACCAGGGACGCATAGTGAGTGATAGCTGGTGTTGTTTCTGCCTGGAGAACAGAATGAAAGTAAGGGTGCCAAATCTCTTTTTTCCACAAATTTTTTATAAGAAAGAGGGCAGCAGCAATGGTTAAATCTGCCCTGCACCCTTGTAGGTGATGAAGTAAAATGGAATGATGTTTTAGGGAAACTGGGAAGTCACCTTATTTTCATTCCTGTCCTGTGATTGTTCTGTCAGGGTGAAAGGACCTCTTTCATTATTTTCTTTTTAATATATTTTTTTTAAACATTAAAATACATTCACCAAGACTAGGTTCTCCTTTCCAAATTTGTTATTAAGAGTCAGCATATTTGAAGCCTTTGTGGGTGGGCTCATAAAAAACTTGATCTTTCTTCATGTTCTTTGCATAATGAAGAAGAAAAAGTAAAAACACCTCTGGGGGATCCTGGTACTTGAAACCTAATTCCCAGGTATTTAAGCATATTAATGTCTTTAAAGACAAGGCCAAGACAAGAAAATTATGGGAACATTGAAGGACTTTGTACATATTTGTGTGAGGGGGAAAAACATTCACAGCCTTTGCTTTTTTTTTTTTAATCCAGTTGTATTATTCTTTCTTGAAAACATAAAGAGAACTGCTAAATTAAATAAGTAGGAGCAGCATATAAAATGTTGATTTGTAGCCCTACCACTCACTGAGGGGAAAGCAGATTCTTCCTGTGCATTTGCATCTCTGTTGAAATTCACATAGAACTCCATGAAGTTGAGAAAAAGAGATTTTTTCTGTACCTCCCAGGTGGAAGTGCAATGAATTGAAAGGCCCATGCCAGAGCTCACTCACTTAAGCTCATGGGCTGTTCACAATTACACTCTCCAAAGCTGTTCCTGCCTCTTCAAGATATGTGGGATTACTAACTGAAGATAAGGTTGGTAGCGACCCCACTGCAACCTGTTAGCCTGATTTGATCCTGCTGTGCAAACAGAGAGTGGAGACCTGAGGGAGGAGTCACTCGTGTGAAGGTAGATCTTACTGCTTTTTCAGCTGAAAGGTATCTTTACTTTTCACCTTCCAAAAGTGAAGTCGATTTGGTTAGGGACTGGGTTCAGAATCTACGTCTTGGCTGTAATGAAATGTAAAAAAAAATTTAAAAATAAATAAATAATGAGAGAGAAAAATTGTTTCCCCAGGGCAAATTTGAGAAGGTCGATTAATCAGCTTTCAAACTTGCAGTGATACAAACCACCCCCCTCCCTCCCCCAAGCAGTTCAATACCAGAAAATATTCTATAGGTAGTAGAACATTTAGAGCTGAATGGAGATTGGGCAAGGGGTGTTGCAGACAGCCCACTTTTATATAAATTTCTGGGGAGTGTCTGCATGGAGGAACTTCTTGGTCCTGTCATCTTATGACTCATGTTTGCAGCCTTCATTTGGTAGAAGATCCATTTGCTAATCTCACTGATGCATGGAACTCTGCTTGCTAGCAGTTTGGAAAGCATGTAGGATTCCATTCATCCCATGAGTATAGGATTTAAGGTGCTTCACTTCTTCCAGGAGAGAGGCAGAATGTTACAACTGGAGAGCTACAGGACAGTAGCAAATGTGTTTGGCTGCTTGACTTTTATAGGTCTTCACGCCCACTCTTGTAAAAGGGAAAATTGCTCTGATTTTGAAGTTGTTAATCATTCCTTACTGTCCCAATGAGTTCTTGGGACTCTCCTGATCTTCTGTGTAGAAGCTGGATGCTTGCCAGCTGCACAGGCTGGTGTGAGTCATTCCCACAGGGCTCTTGCTGAAACATCAGATATGTCAAGGCTGTCCTAACCTGTTATTGGGAAGTCTCCAAGTTTTTATAGATAACATGGTTGAATTCCATGCATTTGTCTTTGGGGAGAAATTTCTGGGTCCCTTCCCACATTTCAGATTGGTGCTTGCCTGCATACAGTTAAATGCCCATGGCCAACACTGCAGTTCCATGGAATCCATTCCATGGAGAACCCTCAGAGGTGTATTGCTTAGACCCTGGCTGGGGGAGGAAAGATACATGTTCTGCTTTTGTTGTCTAATCCCTCATTATTTGGGAGAGCAAGGTGTTTTGGGGAAGAGGGTCTTTTTGGTGTTTGGATTTTAAAATGCTGTCCCATGGGCAGTTGGTGTAGAATAGGGGTTCTGTTAGACATATCTCATAGCAGCACTGCTTCTCTATCCAGGAGTTATCTTCAGGTTGTTCAGAATGTCTGCCCTGGGGTCACAGACTCCCTCTATGACTGCTTGTGAAGAAAATTGCTGTAACCTATCTTTTTTGAATGGGAGAAATGAAGTCAGGACAGAGACTTTTAGTTGCCTGGGGTAGTTACTGGCTTTTCCTGCTTTTCTCAGGAAAACCTGCATGTTGTGGTAGAAGCATCTGTCCTCTTCTGCTGAGGTGGCAGGTCTGATGGGTAACTTGCTACCTGGCAAAGATCATTATATGTAATTAGGACCTAGAGTGCTGCTGAGAGGAATGCTGATTCCTCTTTTGTACAGGTAATTTATCATGTTTTGTATTTCAGCTGGAGGTTTTTTCAGGTGTGTTGTTCGTTCATGTCACCCTGTTTCTGTGATTTAGTCCCTTCTAAATCTAGTTCCCTTGATAGTGTGCTCTGTTTGCATTACCAAGCATGAACTTTCCATAGATCAAACCTTTGGCTTACACATAGGGTGCTTTCTTGAGTCTGTGGGCTTTGTAGTCTTAACTAAAAGCCAGAAAACAAAAAAGGTTTCATACTTTGTGGTGGAGGAACATTTTACTGGAGACATTTCAGCCCAGCTGGTCATTACTCATCCAAATTCAGTGGTTGCACTTAGCCCATGTGGGAGGGACATTGCAATCTGTAGACAGGAAGTACAAATAAGGGATATTGCTTGGGAAAGAAATTTAGATTATTTTCACTGTGAAACTGTGTGTGTGTGTGCTGTGGCTCTGATACCAACGGAAAATGCAGCTTTGACTGTTCACATCAGAAGAATTTTTTAACAGTTTCTGTACTCAGTCTTAAAATGAAATGTTTCTGCAACAGGTTCTGCTCCCGAAATCTCTACTCCTTTTGCACACCAACACCTTACATCCATTCTAATTTACCTGCACATTTCTAAAGCTTTGGGATGTTAAACTTATCTCAGATTTGTTTAACATATATATTTTCTTGAAGCATTTAAAATAAATTAGTGTATTTTCAAGTCTCTTAAGAGATGGAAGAAGGGATGGAAGTTTACATATGAGATTTTGAGGACAATTTTGAACTGACCCTTTTTATTTTGAATCCGTGATGTACCCAGAAAACTACTACAGGTAGAAATGATGGATTAATTAAAGAGAAAATGGAAAACCTTGTATATTATTAAAAAAAAAAAAGAAAATAAGGAGAGTAAAAGCTATGATGAAAATGTGGAGCAGATGCTTCTTCTAGTCTTAAAGAAGAGCTTAGTCCAATTAATGTAGATGGCTGCAGAGGCTTTTCATCAGAGCTGTGCATGCCAGGCCATGTCTGAGCAAGAATATTTTCTCTCAGTTAATAAACATTTGCTCTTTGCCCGGGGTGCTAAACAACCCTGTTGTTCTGTTCTGCCATGTGGAACACCTCTGTGTGCTTTACAAAGGAGGCAAAAAAACTCCAGCTCGGCTGAGTAGAGCTCCTTGTGTTTATACTGAAAGCTGGAACATGTTCCCCCTCCTCTGCCTTGAACTTCTTGATTGGTGTAACTACACCCTGCCCTCTCTGCAGAGCTTCAAGCTGAGATGGTTTTCTGGAGCAGCAGCCCTCGCCAGCAGGGTTTCAGCTCTGGGATCGCCTGTAGGAACGGCAGAGGTGGGACCCAGCTTTCCCTTTGGGTGATATGGTGGCCGAAGGACAAAGTGGCCAAGTAAAGGGCAGCATCCACAGCCTTCATGGAGAAGAGTCTCTCTCCAGAAGGAGCCCCTGGGCTGTCCTACCCCTGTATTTATATTGCATGTGGTTGCATCCTGCAAGCACTGTCCTCGATGGAAGAGGTGTAAGTGAAGGGCTGAATGTAAACTGATGGGTCAGAGTGACTTCATGTGTGGCCAGATCCACTCTGAAAAGTCAAAGCAGATTAGGAAAGCGGGAAGCTGTCTGTTTAATGGTGAGCACATACTTCTGAAGAGCACAATATGTGGGTGGTGGTGTAGTAGAAGAGCAGTGTGTCTGTGTGTGAAGCTTTGCATTAAAGCAGCCCCACTGATTAAAACCTGCATACAGTTGGATTTATTCTGTGGCACTTAGGAAGGCTTCTCCTGTTACTTTGAACGTGTCCCTAAGACAGCTGAGATAATATAATCAGATTTTTTTTTTAGCAGCATAGTGTTTACACAAAGTATTTTTGACTGGAAAGAAAAGAGAAGAATGCTACAGGCCCATTACCAATGCACCAACTTCCCCACTCCCC
>VYZP01015488.1:0-20637 GCA_013400635.1 Hypocryptadius cinnamomeus | reverse complement strand
CTGGGATCCTGGGAGCTCCATGGCTGGGATCCTGGGAGTTCCATGACTGGGATCCTGGGAGCTCCATGGCTGGGATCTTGGGAGCTCCATCCTGGGTCCACAGGCTGGGATCCTGGGAGTTTCATCCTGGGTCCATGAGCTGGGATCCTGGGAACTCCATTCCAGGTCCATGGCTGGGATCCTGGGAGCTCTGTGCTGGGTCCATGGGTTGGGATCCTGGGAGCTCCATCCCAAGCCATGCCAAAAGTGCCTCTCCTGCTCTCTCATAGGCCGTGCCTGGGCCTCTGTGCCTGGGGCTCCCACTGCTCCAGTCCAGGCACCTGCCTGGGGCTGGGGGACAGGAGCTGTGTGCCCATGTCCCCAGGCCATGTCTGAAGGGATGAGCACTGTCTCTTCCACATCACCCCAAAGGTGTGCTGGTGCATCAGCCTAGTCCCCCTCCGCAAGGCAACAAGAACAGCTCCCCAAAAGTGACAGAGTCACAAGTTACATGGCTCTTTCCCACAGCACTGGCACTGCCATGGCTGTTCCTGAATTTGTGGGCATCCCTCAGAGGTTTTCTTTCACCCAAGAATTTGCTTGGCTGAAGAAACTTCTCCCCTCGCACCAAGTCCTGCCGTGAGCAGGTGAGGAGCTCTTTGGAGCAGGTGTGTGGCTGCTGACTCACTCCACCCCCAGCTGGTTCTCTTCTGGTGCTGGTAGCGGTCCCGCCACCATCCCATCCTTCGGTGGCTCCCAGGGGATGGAGCGTGGCCAGCCCCTCACCACGGCCCTGGCACAGGCTGAGCTGCTCCTCCCAGCCAGCACGGACGTGGCCCAGGCCCCAACAGCCTCTCCCAGCCGCTGTTTGTGCCTTGTGATACTTTCACATGAGAAACAAATAACGGCTGATGGTATCTCCTGCAGGAAAAAAACAAGGTTACTCCCCTGACCTGATTAATGCAAATAAACTGAACGGAGTCCTGTTGCCCGGGGCTTGCAAATTTAATATCTGTTCCCCGCCTCATTTCATGCTGGTTTAGCCTCTCGCCCTGTGACTGCAATTACCTCTGTGGCTCTGCCTGGGCGTCGGGGCCGCTTCCCCCGCGCCGCACGTGATGCAGCTTGGGCCGGGGTGCCTCGCTTTGGTGTTTGGGCTTTCTTCTTCTTGTGGTTTAATTTCCTTTGAGTTTATTAATTATGGCCAGGGGTGGGGGCCAGGAATGTTTGGCTGATGCTTCCTCTTTGCGTGGTGCAGAACTTCAGCCCTGTAATTCCCCTTTTATTGGATGCCCCAGCTTGGGTCGGGGAAGAGGAGCCAGTTCTGGCTGCAGGGAGCTGGGGATGGGAACATCTTTTTCCTTGTTCCAGCCTGTGATCCCTCTGCCTAGCTCCCTGCATCGCTCCCTGAATCCCCTCCACTCTCTTGCCCTGTGTTCCCACTATCTGGATGTGTTCAAAAAAAGACTGGATATGTCACTTGGTGCCATGGTTTAGTTAAGGTGCTTATGGCATGGGTTGGACTTGATGATCTTGAAGATCTCTTCCAACCTAGTCATTCTGTGATTCTGTGATCTTCACTTGCATGAAGTGACCGCTTTGCAAGAGGCTCTGAAAGGTATTTGGAACCATTTCATTGGGGCATTCTGTTGATGTGCCTTGGACTGGATCGCTGGGAGAACAGGCACAGGCACCCACATCCCCTGTGCCTGGGTGAGCCAAGACACGCTCCAGATCCAGCATGGGCATTATCAGCATGACCCTTTGCAGGCCATGAAGCAGATTTTTATTCCAACCCCACCTGCTACAGGCAGGATCTGCATCCAGAATTCATTTGAGTGGCAGAAATCTCATGAGAACAATGGGCAGGACAGTCCTGGAAAGATGGGATTTCCTCCCCCTGCTCCCAAGGCATCCTTGGAGTCAGTGTCCAAGGTAGAGGTGGACACTGGTCCCAGCCCTCCTGGGACACGGGTGCTGTGCCAGGCAGGGGGTGTGGAGGAGAGGCTGCAGCCCCTTCACCTGTGCCATACCTGTGCCCACGAGAAGCAGAGACTCTGTGGCCATGAGCTCAGCCCACCTTTCAGCAGCACAACATTCAGTTTAAAGGCATAAAAGCAGCTCTGTGAATGGCCCTTCATAATTTCCAGGCAGGACTGCGAGCGGGGGCTCCCACCCTTCTGTTTGCTTACATCTTCCTTGGAGCTGGGAGCTGTCAGGGAGGTGAGGATGAGGGACGGTGACTTCCCGAGCGTGCCCGGCCCCGCGCGAGCGCTCGCACACCCAGCGCTGATTCCGCAACTCTTGTTTGGTTCCCGGCCCCAGAGCTGCCAATCTCTGCCAGCTTTCGGTGCCTCTGTGCGAGTCTGTCACGGAGCCTTAATGGCTGTATCACCTTGTGAAGCTTTCAGACATCCTCCCTCCTTTCATCAGCGGTGGGAAACCTGCCAGGCTCTGACAGGTTCTCCCAAACAAACCCCAGCGTGATGGGAGTGGGAGCTGTGACTGGCACTTTGGCCCCATGCCCAGTGCCCACGGTCCCCAAACCTTGGTGCGTCCCTCCAGCAGTGCCCAACTTGGCCATGACAGTGCTGGCCTCAGCCACAGGCTCCACGCTCAGCCCCACGAGGGACAGAGGTTTCTCATCCCTTTGAATAGCAGTGAGGTCCCCACCAGCTCATCCAAGCTCCCTGTCCCTGCAAAGTGTCCCTGGGGCACCGTCCCCCTTTGCCTGGCATCAGGACACCCTGGAGCCCTGATCCAGCCACAGCTCTCTGCATCTCGGCAGTTCTGCTCTAAAGAGGGCTCCAAAGGGGTTTTTCCAAGCTGATTTGGGTATTTAGGTTTGCCCCTTGCAGTTTTGGAAGGGGCTGCCCAGGGAGGTTTGGAGTCCCCATCCCTGGAGGTGCCCAAGGAAGGACTGGAGGTGGCACTCAGTGCTCTGGGCTGGGGACAAGGTGGGGATGGGGCACAGGATGAACTCTGGTCTCAGAGAGCTCTCCCAGCCTCACTGACTCTGGGATTCTGTGGTCCCAAGAGACTGTCCAGAGCAGTTTTGGCATTCCCTGGGCAGCCTGGCCATGGCAGTGTGAGTCTGCACACCACATCCCAGGGCTGGGCCGTGCACGGAACTCAGAGCAGCTCTTGGGGGCTTGATCCACAGCAGCATCCGGGGCTGGCTGCATCCCCCTCCCCCGATCCCTCTGCAAGAGCCTGCCTAGGGGCAAGAGCTGCTGTGAGCAAACGGAGAGCTGCTGGAAACTGCAGAGGACACAGCATTTCATCATTTTGGGGCCCAGACTGTCTCTGCTTCACCAACAAGGGAACTATTTGTGTGGTTCAAAGCCTTATTCATTCTGTTGTGGGTTTCTTTTCCAAACCACCCACTTCAAGTTTTGGGTGAAGGTTCAGTTCCATTTTTCTTATTCCCAGCTCATTTGCCCATCCCTAAAACAAACATATTGGAGCAAGCATGTGGGGGAGAGGGAGCATTAATCAAAGCAAAGGGGAGGTGAACGTAACGCAAACAGGGAGCGACAATGCACAGAGTATTTGCATAATCCAGGGAGAAAGCTTTCCTGCTGAAAAGCTAAAGCTACTGGCATGGAAAAGCAAAGGTCTGAACAGGAACTCCGGTCCTGAGCAGCAACAGACACCGGGGGTAATAAATCAGAGATGTGGTACAGACGTAGCGGTTCCAGCACGCTTCCCAAACTTTGCATTCCAAGCCTTTGGAAGAGGGCCCGTCCTGCCTGCTTTGAAGCTCCCGGCCAAGGTGGCTGGACAGCAGCAGGAACAAGCCCAGGCCTGAGGAGCAGGTGCTCAGGTGGAGCCTGAACCCCTCAGAAATCAGCGCTGGCCTCGTGCAGATGCTTCCCCAGGACAAGGGTGTCCTGCCAGCTGATACAGCCAGAACAGAGCCCCGAGCACTGGGAGAGGGTAATGGATGCAATTCCAGGGCAAAGAAGTCCAGGAATTTAATAGCAGTTGGCATTTTACAAAGGAAATGGCTTTGTGGAGGTGTCTATGAAAGCGTGGGGTTTTGGGGAGTGCCCTGGCTGGCATTCCCCGCTCCTGGATGACCTTGGGCAAGGTGCTTCACCTTGCTGTGCTTGGGTTTCTGCTGAGCTGCTCCACAGTGGGATAATTTTCCCTGCTCCACACATGTGATGTGGCTGTGTTTGTTGGTATTGGGGAATAGTCTGAGAATCCCTAAAGGGATATCTTAGAGGAAGGGAAGGGAAATAAAAATCCAGCCAGGATCCTGCCCTGGCAGGAGGTGCAGATGTGGCAAGGACCTTTACAAGCTGAGTTCCTATCTGTGCCAGGTGCAGGCAGTGCCAAGGAAGGAGCAAGGAAGCATCTGGAGCTGAAAGCCTGGAGTGTGTTTAGCCTGGAGAGGACAGATCCAAGGGGGATGAGATGCTGCTCCTCAAACACAAAAAAAGGAGGCTGAAGCAGAGAGGGTTCCAGGCCAGGCTGGACAGCACCTGGAGCAACCTGGTATAGTGGCAGGTGTTGGAACAAGATGAGTTTTAAGTTCCTCCCAACACAACCCATCCTGTGATTTCTTGATTATGGACATAGAAACAACAGGATGAAGTAGCAGCAAGGGAAAAGCAGGGTAGAAAGCGGGAAAGGCAGGCAGGGTGGCACAGCTCATACCTGGGGACAGGCTTCCAGCCTGGCCCCACTGCAGACAGAGGCTCTGCATCCAAGGATCACCAACAGACTGTGGGAACACAGAGCCCTGGGAATGGCTGGTGGAGAGGTGGCTCTGCTCTGCACCTGGTGGTGCCACCTGCCCTGAGCCCTGTCCCAGCACTCTCCTCTCTCTGTGTGACCCAGGGCACAGTGCCACACACAATCCCAGCCCTGGGAGCTGCGTCCCTGCCCATGGGATGTGCCATATGTTCCCTTCCTCTGCAATTCCCTGGCTGAAGGTATTTGATCAGACCAGTCGTTCAGGAGCCATCTGTCCCCTGCACAAGCACAGCTGATTCTCCTTCCAGCCTCCGAGGGCAGCTCCAGGGGCACACCCAGGTTAGCAGCTTTGGAAAGTGCATCCCTGTAAGAGATGTCAGGCATTCCCAGGGACGGCAGTGGCAGAATATTCAAAGCCCATTCTGCAAATCAGTGCCTTGGACACTAATATAAGTAAAGTTAAAAAGCAGAGAGAAAGGCAGTCGAGGAGATAAAACCCTGTCATTTCCATTTCTAAGGGATATGAAATGGTGCTTTTGAAAAAAAGCAATTTGTAAACTTTAGATAGCAGCAAATTCCTTGTTTTTTGGATACAATACCAGCTTTGCATATGCGCTGAAAGAAAGAGGGAGAGAAAATAACCCCGAAGCATCCTGCCCACTGCATTAGCTTTTAAAATAAAACCCATTTATATATAAATGTTGGCTTTTTTCCCAGTCTCTGTAGAAAAGCTTTTTTATATTAAATGCTACAATGAATTAAATTAACCATAATGATTTCTTTGTGAATGGAAACCCTTTTTCCTGTGTGACATGTTTTTGATCATTTTTTTTCCTAGCTACAACAACCCCTGCTCCTATCAAGTTGAGGATTTTGTTTGTTCTGCTATTTGCACGCTTCGATACAATTACTACGTGCACTCCTTGTTCTGAGGAGAAATAAGCCACAGATATTCTGGGAGCAGAGGGGTGGGAACCTCCAACAGCCCCACACTCACCTGTGGCAGCAGGGTCAGGACAGCCCTGTCACCTCCCATGGCTGAGTGCCACAAGAGGCAGCTTCCCCAACAGCAGGGCCCAAATCAATTTGGACAAGGCCTGGAGGAACAGGGCAGGGGGGAATGGCTTCCCAGAGGGCAGGGTTAGATGGATATTGGGAAGGAATTCTTCCCTGTGAGGGTGCTGAGGCCCTGGCACAGGGTGCCCAGAGAAGCTGTGGCTGCCCCTGGATCCCTGGAAGTGCCCAAGGCCAGGTTGGACAGGGCTTGGAGCAACCTGGGCTAGTGGAAGGTGTCCCTGCCCATGGAAGGGTTGGAACTGGATGGGCTTTGAAGTCCCTTTCCACCCAAACCCTGATTCTTTGATTCACCTGTGACCCACAGCCACCACTTCCCCTGGACTTGCCATTAAGGGACTCAGCATCGTTGAATGATTTCAGTTGTTGATGTTTTCAGTTGCTGATGTTTTCAGTTGTGAATGTTTTTAGCTGTTGATGCTTTCAGCTGTTGATGTTTTCAGTTGTTGATGTTTTCAGTTGTGAATGTTTTTAGTTGTTGATGTTTTGCCTGCAGTGCCCTTTGGCCCTCCCTAGGCACCAAACCCCTGCCTGTGCACTGGATGCTGCAGTGTCCAGCCTGGGGCTGGGGGCACTGGGGGTCCTGGGGCTCCTGGCTGGGTGGTTGGGGCTGGGCAGGGAGCTCTTGCTGGGGGGAGGGAGTTGGCTCATCACTGGAAAGGAAAATTAGGTCACATTTCTGGTTTGAAGAGCCTGGATAGCGTCCCACTTATTTTGGGTTTTTCCTAACGAGTGACAAGCTTCTGTTTCCCTCCAACCCCATTTCCTTCTCCAGTTTTTTGGGGTTTTTTTTAAAGCATTTCTCCTTTTTCCTGCTTGTTTTTCCTAGAGAACAGAAACTGAGCCATGCTGAGCTGTGCTGAACTGAGCTGAGCCAAGCCACAGGGACATGCTTGGGGACACCAGAGTCATCTGCAGATCCCAAAGAGGTGTCCAGGGTGTAGACTTTAACCAGGCCAGCCTGAACCCTCTGATAAATCATCCCCTATTGTCCAAGGCAGCCCATGGCACAGTTTGTCCCCAGTCCATTTGGGAAACCATTCTGGTTCAACAAGAACCATTGGAAGACGAGGTTCAACAAGACAAGGTTCGACAAGAACCATTTTCTTTTCTTCTCTGACATTCATTCCTGATTTCCTTCTGCTGGATTCAATTCCAGCACTCCTCTCCAAGCCCCTGAGCCACCCCTCTCACTTCATGTCATCAGATGTTTTTGGATAACTGCAAAGTCCTTAGCCCCTGTTCCTGCCTCCACAGTGGCTCTTCCCAGACAGGAGACCCCTGGGGACCCCCCACCTCCTGCTGTTCAGCACCACCAAAATCCCCCCAAACCAAATCCTGTCGTGCAAATGAAACAAAATACCAGTCAAAGGTGTAGGAATTAATTTGGGGGATTTGTTTGTGTGGTGGGAAGGCAGGAGACATCAGGCTCAGAGCTGTTCCATCCCTACACGTGTCAGGGGTGCCCCAGCCCCGAGTGAGTCCCCACTTCTCCCAGAATGTGAGCATCACCACCTGGGATGTCACACAAAGCCGTGTTTCCTTGGCAATCCCTTATCTCTCATCTGAGCCATCAGCACAGTGAACGGCTCTGTTCCTGCATAAACAGCACCTGAACACCCTGTGGAGCAGGGAATTGTCACGTTGAAGGAAAATGCCTGAAATGGAGAATCCCCTCAGGATTTTCCCTCAGGATGGGGGATTGTTCCTGAAAGGACAGGCTCTCCCTCTTTTCCAGGGGTAATGAGGTAATTAGGGAATGAGTAAAGGGTGGTTGTATGAGGATTCCAGAGGTGAGAACTGTCCTGGATTAAGGTCAGGGTTAGTGCTGCCAGTCACCAAGTGTGTGTGACCAGTCAGAACAAGGACGGAAATAAACACTCCTGGGTTTGAAATATGTTTAAAGAGGGGTTGAGACTTGACATTATTGAAGTAATTTCTCACCTCCCTGCCAGGGAGAATTGGGTCTGGGATGCTGGAGAAGAGGCAGGCAGAGCAGGCAGCTCCTGTGGCCCTGGAGTAGAGTGTTCTTATGTTTGCATCTCCAGGGCACTGGCTGGGGAGTTCAGAGAACAGTTTGGGTTGGAAAGGACCTTCATGGTCATCCAGTGCCACCCCTGCCAAGGGCAGGGACACCTTCCACTAGCCCAGGTTGCTCCAAGCACCATCCAACCTGGCCTTGGACACTTCCAGGGATCCAGGGGCAGCTGCAGCTTCTCTGGGAACCCTGTGCCAGGGCCTCACAACCCTCACTGTGAAAAATATCTTCCCTGTATCTGACCTAAATAAACCTTTTAATTTAAAACCATCCCCCCTTGTCCTAGAAATGGAGCCCTGCCCAAATTCCTAATCAGGGCTGAAGGAAAAGCTGTGGTGCTGTGATTGTTCAGGCTGAGGCAGTGGAACTGCACAGTTCTCAGAGCTTTAATTTAGATGATTTAAGGTCCTTTTCTTTATGTTTTCTCCATTTGTAATTGCAAAGAGGCTGTGAACCAGGACACTGAGCTTATCGATGGCTCTGAGCAGCCACCAGCTCCGGCGTGGGATGTGGTCAGGCAGGAAAAAACCATCCCTTCCCCTACCTAATTAAGTGCCTCGTTGGGCTCTGCAGGCACACGTGGTTGTGGTGGCAGCGGTGACATTTTCAGCTCACTGGGGCGATGACAGGGAAGCGGAGCAGAGAGCTGGGGGAGGCACCGAACTGGGGAGAAAAAACCATTTCCACGTGCCCCAGACATGTTCATCTAAGGTGATCTTTAACCAGAGCCCTGTGCTGGCAAGGGACCCTGTGGAAATCTGGAGTGCTGGCATGGAAAGGACCAGGTCTGGGCACTGCGTACTACAGGGATGCTGGAAAAGGTGCTGAAGGCACTGGGAGTCTTGGGGGGCTCTGCCCCCCTTGCAGCCCTCTGAGGGGAAGCCATTGGGGAGAGATCCCAAGAGGAGGCAGGTGGGAAGTGGGTTGGGGAGATGAAAGCGCAGGGAAGGGGTGGGGAGCTCCAGGTGCGCTGGGACCTGACCTGGAAACGGGCAGGGAGGAATCTGAGCATCAGCAAACAGGCAAAAATAACCCTGCACCTAAGGAGTGCCTGAGCAGCAGGAATGCCACGTGCTGCACATGGGGAGAGGAGAGGAGAGGCAAAAATACCAACAGGAGTAAATCAGTACCATTGCTCTCCCCTCCAGTCCTTAACATCACCTGGGACTCTGTAATGAATTCCCTGGATTTTAGGAGCATCCTCCTTTGGGAACTGCTACTCCAAGGCTGGGCTCCTGAAATAGATGGGACATGGTGGGAAGCTGGAGGCTCTGCAGCCTTCAGCCATCCCAAAGGCTGCTGTCCTTACAGGCAAGGGCAAGACAGGACAACAGGAAATGGCCTCAAGTTGCTCCAGGGGAGGTTTAATTGGATATTAAAGAAAAATTCTTTCCCCTAAGTGTTGTCCAACCCTGGTACAGCTGCCCAGGGCAGTGGTGGAATTCGCATCCCTGGGGACATTTTACAGACACATAGATGGGGCACCTGGGGACATGACTTAGTGGTGGCTTTGGAACAGATGGAGTCGATGATCTCAGAGGGCTTTTCCAACCTTGATGATCCAGAGATTCCAAACCCACCGTGGCAGTGCTCGAGGAGCCAGCGAGGGGAAGTGCTGAGTCAGCAGCACCGCAGCCTTATCTGTCTTGTGCTGAGCCCTCCCTGCTGATTGTTCTGGGTTTAGGCAAGAGCAGGTTTTGCTAAGTAGGACCAAATGCCCCAGATCCTGGCACTCCCCTGTCTGGTGTCAGCCCCACTTGGCTCTGCCAAGCCTGGGGTCAAGGCCTGGGAAGCTCTGTCACCCTGTGACCCGGTGGGGACATCGCTGCCAGGTAGCACTCAAGAAGCTGCTGGTGTTGTTGTTCTTGGTTTCCTCTGGGGTTTATTTTCTTAACCATCTTCCAGATGCTGCAGAATCCCCAGATGCAGCCACAACAAAGTTCTTGCATTTTTAACTTTAAAAAACATAATTGGGTAACTGAGAATAATGACTAAAGAGTGCAATAAATCATGTCTCCACCTGGCCTGGAAAAGGGGGAGGGGCGGGGGACGTGTTCCTTCCCCCGTTAATGAGCAGCGCTGAGCCATCGGCACAAAACACTCCCAGAGTCAGCAAATCCGCTCCAGCCCTCGCAGGGCTCTGTGCTCCCGCCTGGGGACACGGGGACACGAACCCCCGGGCAGGAGGGGACTTGGGAACCTCCGAGGTTTGCCCCAGAGATGAACTGGAATAGGAATGGCACTGGGTAAGAGTCGGAGACACTCGTGTGTCCCAGCAGGAATTTTTGCGCTCCCCTGTTCTCACCTGTCCAGCAACACAGCTGTGCCCAAGCCTTGGGAGCTGTCTGGGGCAGGAAACAGGAATAACTGTGCTGGAGCTGCTAATGTTCCCATTTTTGCTCCTTTATCCATCCAGGCAGGGCTGTCACCCCCAGTGCCAAGATCCCCTACAGCCACAGGACCTGGTGGCACAATGGCCGTGGGGCTGGGAGCAGCAGAGCACCAGGAATGTCAGAGTTTCCCTCACTCTCTGTGTTGTGTCCTCAGGACTTGGCTGGGATCTCAGCAGCCTCCAAGGCTGCCCCTCTGCAGGGAAAAAGAAGGATATTTTTAGTTCTTTGCCCTGCAGTTTCCAAAAGGAGATGTGGGATGGATTAGGACTCTCTGTGGCAGGATTAGGAGGGAATCCCAGGAGAAGGAAACCAGAGACATCATAGAAGAGAATCCTGGAATCACTAAGGTTGGAAAGGACTTTTAAGATCATTAAGCCCAATCATCAACTTAACCCCACCAGGTTCATCAGTAAATCGTGTCCTCCAGTGCCACATCCACACAGTTTTGGAACCCTTCCAGGGATGGTACCTCCCCCGCTGCCCTGGACAGCCTGTTCAATGCTTTGCAACACTTTTTGTGAAGGAATTCTTTCTGATGCCCAATTTAAACCTCCCTTGGTGCAGCTTGAGGCCATTTCACTGTTGTTTCCTCCCAGATACAACTTTGACACACAGAACAGTCCTGGGAGAGCAGAGGGAGGGAAAATCCAGAGCAGGGACAGGACTGGAGGGGGCGAGGGGCAGAGCTGTGAGCCCCTTCTGCTCCATCCAGGGCAAGGGCTGGGAACAAGGATTCAGCACGAGGGAAATGCAAGGATTCTTGCACAGGTGAGTGACACTGCAGGACATCCACAGCCCTTCTCCAAAGAGACATTCCCAGCCCAGGCTCTGTCACTCCCATGCTCTGGCATAGATTCATAGATTCCTCCCAGCTTGCAGCTTTATCAGCTGTTCCAAGGCAAGATGCTTATCTGCCTGAGCCTCTTCAAGCTGATAGTTGCTCTTATCTCTGCTGCTCTCCAGGGCTTTGAGGCTGGGGGGTTTGTGGCATAGTCATGGAAAAATTTCAACTTTGGGAGACTAAACCTGGAAGTGATTTCTGGGGTTTTATCACTCATTGTTCGTTGTTCCAGAGCCTGT
Organism: Hypocryptadius cinnamomeus; assembly: GCA_013400635.1. Lineage (NCBI taxonomy): Eukaryota > Metazoa > Chordata > Aves > Passeriformes > Zosteropidae > Hypocryptadius > Hypocryptadius cinnamomeus. The sequence goes on along the minus strand of VYZP01015488.1, from coordinate 9,369 downwards.
GAGGGACTCGTGGCCATGGCTGTGTTAAAGGGATATGGAAGCAGAGCCTTTTCCAGCAGCCTTTGCCCATGACAGACGCAGCCACATGTGTCCCAGACACATCAAAGTGTCCCATGGGCACACAAAGGCTATAAGGAGGTCGGCACAGGAAGGCCAGTGAGAGACAGGACTAAAAAACTGCCCTGAAAGCTCCAGGTTTGGCTGATGGTCATCTAACAGCCCCTTCATCCACCTTCGCAATTAAATTTTTGGATTTTGTCTGCTTTGACCTTGGCCAAAGCTCTCCAGCCTCTGTGGCTTTGTCTCCTGACCTTCTCCATCCTCCTGGGAACAGTGCCTCTGCCCACGGGCTGTTCCCGAAAGCTGCAAGGAAAACATAAACATAATTGAGAAAAAGTAATTGAAACTTGTAAGAGCTGATGAGAGAGTTCTCTCCTTGGCCCGCCGTTCGTCGCCAGGAAATAAACACCTTTATGGCCGCTGTAATTAAGGCCTAAATACAACAGAGACAAAATTTCTGTCATTAAAGGTATCCTCAAAGATCTCATGCCTCCACCTGCTTCCCTCCAATGCCGCTTTCCCAGACTTCATCCACACAGCAATAACTTTCCAGACACAAGCGTCACCTCTAACCTCAGCTAAGTTGAAATTTTCCCAGTTTCTCAGCAGTTTTTCCCCATTAAATCCACCTCATACTGCAGTGCTGCCCTGAAGCTGTTGCCCTGTTGGGCGCTGTCCCCATTGCCCGGTGTGACCCAGCCACCTGCGTGTCCCCATCACTCCCTGCATCCATGATGCCCTGAGACATCGGTGGCCCAAGGATGTTGTGGACTCCCCATTCCTGGAAATGTTCAAGGCTGGGTTGGACAGGGCTTGGAACAACCTGGGATAGTGGAAGGTGTCCCTGATCATGGCAAGAGGTGGAACAAGATGGGTTTTCCAACCCAAACCATTCCATGATTCCATGATGCTGGAGCTGGTAGAAGCTTTTTAATGTCACATCTCCAAGCACCATGTCTCACTCAGCTCTGCTGGCTCACACTGGGGCCAAACCATGGCTAATTCCATGTTTTCTGGAGTGGCTGGAGACCCTTGGGCATGGTGGCTCTCGGAGAGCAGCGTGTTGCTGTGTCTATTGTATTTCTAAGCTCGTTAGCTGATTAACCACACTCGCAAGCTGGCAGCCCGGCTGCCTCGCTGAGGGGCTTCAATGGGAGCCTGGAACAATGCAATGACACAGACAAAGGGTTTAATGGATAATTAATTGTTCCAGCGTGTGAAGTTTCTGTGCAAGGATCCTGGTGAATCAGAGTTTCCGATTTCCACCCCCTTTACAATAGAAGTAAATAGTAACACAGAAATCATGGAATGGATTGGAAGATTTTTGAAAAGAGAAGGGCCAGAAATGAGGCTCATTTTGGGTGGGATGCCCCAGCAGTGCAGTTCTGTATCCATGTTATAATGTCCTTATCCTTCCACACAGAGAAGGTGCTGCCGCTAGGAAAGCAAATACAGCAAAATGAGGGAAAGAGAAGGGTCAGTGGGGGCTGCCCAGCCCTGCAGGGAACACGCTGCCAGTGCTGTAAAGGACCAGAGGGGCCTGATGCCTTCTCCATCCCCCTGAGCTGCCCTGGCACCACCAGGATTGTCACCAGCACCCCCTGTGAGCACCTGGCATGGCAGCATCCCTGTGCCAGCAGATTCACAGGGACAGAGCCCGGCAGCCACAACACACTGAGTACCAACACATCCGCCCAGTGCCACATCCACACATTGCCTCTCAGAGCCCTGATCCCACGCTGGAATTTCTGCTGTTTCCCTCGTTTTACCGGGTGTGTTTGACACCTCACAAAGGCCCAACACCAACACCCATCAGTGCACAGGGTGCAGAGCCTGGGGCACACAGTGCAAGGGCACAGAGACTGTGCACACACACACACGTGTGCTCACACACAGCAATGCTTTCCCCTGTCTGTATCCCTCTCTCTCTCATTTCTGAGCTGTGGCCAGAGCCAGGGAGAGGAGCTGCTCCCAGGCCCAGCACAAAGCCGGGCTCAGCGGGGCCGGGCACAATGGCAGATTACATTAGAGACAACAGCCAGACGTGTTCTTGTCATCCCAGGTTAATATGACTATGGATTAATGCTGTTGCTGCTGATTGTTATGGAAATCCCCCCATTTAGCTCCTTCCCAAAGCATTGACAGTTCTAGCCTTGAATTCCGAGCAGGGGTGGAACTTGTTAATGGATTTCATTTTCCTGCAGGAAGCCAAAGCATTCAGAGGGAGAGGCAGCGCCAGGGTGCTGACTTCCTGGAAGGGTTCCAGCCTGCATTGAGGCACCGTGGATGGCTAATCCCTTGCTCGGATGCAAAGCGATGCAAAGAGCCGTGTTGGTCTTGCCTCTCTAGGAAAAAGGAGGAATTTGGGTGTGGGGAAGTGAGCGTTCATGGGATTGTTTCCTCTTGAAATCTCTCCTGCCCTGGCTAATGAATGTCCCGGGCACATCCCACTCCCTGTTCGCAGACATGCCTGGCACTGCACCTGCTGCAGGGATGGCTCTGCCAGCCTTGGCTGCCTGGTGCCAGCTCGGGGACTAGAGCTGCTGCCATCCCTGTGCTTTGTTGCCATCTTGTAGCTGCTGTGTGTCTCCCTGGCCATCCCCTGGCCGATGGGAACGCTCTGTGTTCCCGCAGTGTGGCTCAGCCGTGCCCCTCTCTCCCTGCACAGCTCCCTCCTCTTTCATCGCTTTGTCCCTGTCCCCCTGAGCAATAGGAAAATATCCAACTGCTCCTGAGCAAACCTGGGATGTCTCTGTACATCCGTACCCCAATGAACTATGCAGGATTCAGATGATGACTCATGGGGCAGGTCTCCAAAAGCCTGAGAGAAGGAGGGTTCTGACACCGGCACGAGGAGCAGATGGATCGTGGGGCACAGACACTCAGATTTAGGGTTTTCCTTACAGGTGTTAGGGTTATGTTTAAAACCAGGGTCCTCTCCCCTTCCCTTCTGCTCCCTCTCATCAGGACGGATCATTAGTCCTTGCAAGACGGTCCAAGTTCTCTCTGACATTTTTCTTGACTTTTGCTGGGGAAGTTCGTGGCTATTTCATCCCCCAGCCAAAGGCCACCGCTGCCCATGGGAAGGGATGAAATCCCATCCATCCCATCCCGTCCCAGTTCTGCCACAGCAAAACAAACCCGATAGAAATGAAGCCAAGATGTACCATGGCTTTTTCCACGGTGCAGGGAGCTGATTCCCGAGCTGACGCTCCCGTTGGAACAGAGCCCTTGGTGGGGTCGGAGCGGTGGGAGGTGACAGCAAAGAGACACCCGGGGTCCTCCCCTCTGCTGAAACAAACACGTGTTCCGTGGAGAAACCAGCGGAGTTTCCAGAGGCAGGGGCTGTGTCTGACAGCAGTTTTACACACTCCCAGCACACAGGATACCTGATCCTGACGGGAGCTTTGGGATGCTGCTGCAGCACACGCCATGCATAGCAATAACGCTAATGAATCCCGTCCCTAATTGTCCCACTCCCGGGGGTGACGGGAGCTCCCTGTCCCAAGCCCTGCTCGGGGGAGGGAAGGGGGGTTGCTGTGGAGATGCCTGGAGGGATCCCACACTTTGGAGCCTGACTTCAGGTGCGGGAATGAGCAGCACGAACAGTCCGGAGGGACAAAGCTGCCCTTCTCATGGAAATGCCTCTGGTGGTGCCGGGAAGGGAGGGAGGGAACCAGAGGGTCTCTAGCCATGGAGATGCAGCATTGTTTCCTAGTAATTAGCATGTTTTCCAAAGCTTTCCACGAGTCATCAGCAGCCTTTCAAGGGGATTTTGCAAAGGAGCATTTAAATGGAAATCCCCCGGAGATACAGATCCTCTGTTCGGGGTCTCCCTGGAAGGTAGCTGCTTCCCAGGGGAAACCAGCCCCCACCTGCTCGGTGGGTTTATGTGGATCTCAGATCCGGGGGCTTTTCATGTGTGCCAGTTTGGGGACAGCATTCCCGACTGCAGCCCCTCTCCTGCGGCGCTCCTCTCAGCCCCAGCTCCTGCTCCTGCACGGATACAGGATGGTCACTGCTGCTCCCTGCCCTCTGCCTGGACTCACACTGCCCAGGGCTTCCCAGGGCACGGACACACGGTGGCTTCCCAAGGGAGTAAAGCCATGGAATCACGGGATACTCTAACTTGATGAAGTCCCTTCCAACCCCAAGCCTTCTGTGGTTCCATGTGTGGAGCAGCACTGTCCCAGTGGTGGCTGAAGAGATCCCGGGGGACAGTGCCAGTCACTGGTGGGACTGGCAGGGAGGTCAGTCCTCCTCAGGGAAGCCACGAGGAGACACCTGGAAAAGTCACAGACTGGAGCCACCCAGCTTTTGGTCATCCAGGTGAGCAACACCAGGTCCCTAAACCAGCATTGGAGACAGAAATGACATCACCTGGTGGCAGAAATGCTGGAGACCCTGCAGCACCACCCCACAGCTCCATCCAGGTGCAGGTACAGGTGTAGATGCAGGTACAGGTGCAGGCAGACACCCGTGGGCAGCCCTGAGAGGTGTGGGCAGTGAGTGCCAGTCCCAGTGCTGCTCCCAGTGTGCCCAAGCTGGATGTCCCTCCCTGGATGAAGATCCTTCTGCACTCTCACTTTGCCTTCACCACTCTTTTCCCCACCCCTGTGGCAATTCAGACGTTCCCTACCAAAACCCTTGGTGACTGTCCAAGCTGAAGGTCTCAGTGACCAAACTGCTGGATCTGACTCAACCCCCTCCCTCACTTTCCCACACAAAGGAAGCTGCAATTTTGGTTCTTTCCTCAAGGATGAGGAATTTCAGCCCAGTTTATTGTGCAGGCCTGTATCTGGGAGATTTTCCTGGCCTGGTGATTTATGCCAGGGCCTGAGTTATAACTCCCATTTCTGTTTAAAAGCTAAACACTCTAATAGTGGGGACTATTACTGTCAGCACGTCCCAGCTCCCAAGATCCAATCGAGCCAGAGCCGACATTATCTGGGTGTTTGTCTGCCTGATGGGGCTGCCTTGCTTTTCCCTCCCTCACATATTGCTGTCTCAAGGACTGTTTTCCAAGCAACAATTCATGTCTCCTTCAGTCATCAGCGAAAACAATCAAGCTCAATTTTATTTTTGGCAGAAATCAAATGCTAAATGAGATCTCGGAATCATAAACAAGAGTGATGTCGACAAATCAGAGGGAATTCAGGGAAGAGAGGCACAGATGATGAAGGGGCAGGAGGGATTGATGATGGGGAAAGATTAAAATAAGGAAATACAGCCAGGCCCAGAGAAGACTAACAGGGAATATAATAGCTGTCTAGGAATATCTAAAGGGTGTAAACACTGAAAAGGAAGAAATATTGTCCAGAATGGCCCAAAAGCAGTGGAGCTATGAATAAAGGTGATGAAACTCAACACAGGGAAATTCAGCCTGAACACCAGCAGAGATTTTCCCCATTTCTGCTGATCCAGCCTCTCCCAAGGAAGGCAGGATAAACACTGTGCTTGAGTGTTCCGAGCCTGCCAAGGAGAACATCCCTTCAATAAATAATTGGCACTGGAACATTTTCAGCTTTCTACTCTTTCCTCATAAGCAGCTGAGATGAATGAATATTCCATGATGGAGAGTTTACTCAGTGAATCTGGCTGTGGACATCACTCACACTCCACTGGTGAATGGATCACACTTCCCTTCAATTCATCTCAGATTGGTCTTACCTGATTCTTTTTTTTTTGGCAAAGGGTTGTACTGGATGCACTGAGTGCCCTTGGAGAGCTCTCTGTGCCCGTGGGTCCTGTATCTGCCAGCTGCTCACAGAAAAAGGAAAAGTCCCCTGTCCACTGTCCTGGCACTGCCTCCCCTGGGACACAGGGGTGCAGTGGGGAAGTTTATCTTTTGCAGGAAGTCTGCTTCTGCCTCCAGCTCGTGCTGTGTTGGAGCTCCTGGATTTGAGTCTGAGTGGGATGTGCAGCCTCTTGGCACATGGAGAGTTCTTTAGATTATTTCAGAGCTGGCAATGGGCTCATTACCTGGCCCCACTGGCCAACAGAGAGCCAAAACCCCTGTGTCAAATGAGCCAGGACCCACCTGGAGTCCTGCTAAGCTGTTCAGAGCCCTATTTGGACCAGTAACAGAATCCCAGAATCACTAAGGTTGGAAAAGATCTCCAAAAGATCATTGAGTCCAACCTGTGACCAATCCCCACCTCGTCACCCAGCCCAGAGCACCGAGTGCTCCCATGGGCATCACCAGTCCTGCTCCCACACCAGTTGTCCCAGTGTCCCAGCTGTCCCAGTGCCTGGATGGTCCTTCCTGGTGCCCATGATGACTCACACATTGCTCTGTGCACACACAAGCCACCACAGCTGCTCACTCCAGCCCCGGCTCTGCCACGTGTCACACGGGGCTGTCCCAAGTGTGGCCCCCCAGTTCAGCCCCCCCAGACCCCCACGTGTCACACGGGGCTGCATGGGGCTGTCCCAGAGTGTGGCCCCCCAGGGGAAGCCCCCCAGGTGAGGCTTGTCCCCGGCAGTCCCAGCTGTGCCCCGAGGCCACCGCGGGGTTTGTGCTCCCCGAGTCGGTGGCTGAGACTGCTCAGGGCAAAGAATAACAAACAAGGAATAATGCAAATTCAAACTGCCAGCCCGTGTTTGGGCCAGATAAACAGCAGAGGATGGATGGATGGATGGATGGATGGATGGATGGATGGATGGATGGATGGGGTGGGAATGGAGGAACTTCCCAGGGCAACCTGTGGAGCTGCACTGAGGGGTGTGGGGACACACCAGCCACACCAGGCAGTGCCAGGGGGACACCCTCCAAGTCTGTCACCTNTGGGGGGACAGAGTTCCTTGCTCTGACCTTAAAATAAGAGATCAGAAGCTCTGGAAGCTACAGGGAGCTGAACCATCTGGGGACTGGGATGCTCCTGCTCTTGGGATGTAGGGGCCCCCAGCAGGAGCATCCCCCTGTCACCCTTCTCCAGAGCCCCAGTGCCAGTGGAGTGGTCCCAGGTGTTCCTCTGGGAAGGAGAGCTCCAGCCCTGCCAGTTCCACCAGGGGCTCACCCAGGCTGCTCCACAGGGAAGCCCAGAAGAGCCCAAATAGGAAACACATTGGGGATTAGTGGGAGAGATAATTCCAGCAGACGGGGCCGGGCTGGCCTTGATTAGTGCAAATCACAGCGATCGCTGCTGGTTGCAATCCCAGCAGAAGCAATTCCTTTTTTATTGTGATTTCTTCCTGATTGTATTTGGAGTTTTTTCTCCCTCTGGTGTGGAGTTGAAGCGACCTTGACGTGTAGTTTAGGATCAGATCTGGCCCTGTCAGGGAATTGCTGTAATCTGATTACACAGGACTGTCCCCCACATCTGTGACGTGACGGCTTCAATTGCACTTGAACTGTCCTAAAACTTCCTTTGTTTTATTGAACAAGCAGAAGTATTTCAGCTGAACACATCTTGGGCTCTCATTAGCGAGAGCAGTGCCTTGGTCCCACTCTGCACTGGGGGTGTCTGGCAGCTGAAGGCACTTTAGCTAAACCACCCTCAGGTGTGGCAGCAATGTCACCCAGGTGGTGCCACAGGGGGACAATTTGGGCAATCCAAGCAGCAGGTGCCAGTCAAGACCCTGTCAGAGAGCCCAGCTGCTCCAGTCAGTGTTCCCATGGGTCCTGGGACAGGTCCTGGGATGTGCCCTGGGATGGCTCTGCCAGGCTGGAGGGTCCCTTGTGCCTGGGGTGGCTCTGCCCAGCTGGAGGCCAGACCCTGCTGTGCCTGGGGGTGCTGCAGGGAGAGGCTGAGGCAGCTCCCAGCCCTTCCCTCTGTTCTCCCCACACTCCTGCCCATGCTCCTGTTCCCACCAACCATCACCTGAGGGATCTGGTGATTTCTCACAGGAGCCAAAAACCCTCCAAGCAATTAAATGAACTCCTGCACAACCCAGAGCTCACTGCAGGGACACACTGGGGCCAGTGCCAGATCAGCAGCCCCACTCCAAGCAGAGCTGGGACAGCAGCATCAGTGTCCTGGGAGCCCCTGAGGGCTCTCTTATTTGGGGACAGCTGGCAGTGAGGGCCAGGGGTGCCAGCTGGGCTGGTGACCCCAAATGCAGCTGCAGCATTTCCAAATGTATCAAAGTATCCCAGAGGGTGAGGGTAGGGGATGTTTCTTTGTTTAATTGCAGGATGGTTTCTTTATTTAAAAGAAGGGCTAATTAGTGCCTTCTGAAGAGCCAGCCCTTCCCTGGGCACAGAGCAGGCTGCAGAGAGGTCCCTGGGCAGGAGTGCAGCCCACGAGCAGCCCTTTTCCTCACCACCTTCCCTTTGTCCATCCTGATCCATTTAGGATCTCTGCTCATTCATCCCTACACTTCTCTCCCCCTCTCCCTGCCTGTCAGATTTCACCCTCCCTTCCTACCTGGAGAGATGGAATTGGAAGGTTTTGAGAAGCTCTTTTGGAGACAGCCCTCACCCTTTGTTTCTCTGATGGCATCTGGTGATAATAACAGCGCAGCAGCCCCAGACCTCCTGGCTTCAATTACTTTACAGGATCAGCTAATCCCAGTTAAAATTACCTTTGTAACTGAAGGATAATTGTAAATCAGGCTCTCTGCTGCACTCGGGTGTGCTGAAATATCGTTGCTGAGATGCTCGGTGTGCCAAGGTTGCAGAGATCAGCGGATGAGGAGCAGGCGCTGGGAGATGCTGTCCCAGAAGGTTGGTTTTTCTTTTCAAAGCAAATTCCAAACAGATGGGCTCTTTTCTTCCTGTGGTTCTGTGGAGTGGATGGGATTGAAGTGATGGAAAGGAGACATTTCACAAGGGTTTTTGCCTGGGTGATTTTCAGTCTCCAAGGATTCTCCCAGGATTGCTCCATGAGGAGGCTGACGCAGAGGTTGGCTCAGGACAGCTCTGGCAGTGCCCTCCTGCCTCAGGATTCTGGGAGCAGTGTCCCCAGGGCAGCTGTGCACCCCCCAAAACACCAGCACAGTGCCCCAGGTCAAGGGAAGCACCACATTAGGCTGCAGGCAGGGTGAAGGTTGGGTTTGTCCATCATCACTTTTATCTCCTTTGTTGTTCTCAGCCATGACTGAAGCAGGGGAAGGTCTGGGACAAGGGCAATGGGTTTAAACTGAAGGAGGGTCCAGTCAGATTGGATATACTTTTTAAAATGAGGGTGATAAAACCCTGGCACAGGCTGCCCAGGGAAGCTGTGGCTGCCCCTGGATCCCTGGAAGTGTCCAAGGCCGGGCTGGACAGAGCTTGGAGCAACCTGGGACAGTGGAAGGTGTCGCTGCCCATGGCTGGAATGAGATGGGCTCTAAGGTTCCTTCCAACCCATCCTATGATTCCATGAT
>VYZP01015482.1:667-12268 GCA_013400635.1 Hypocryptadius cinnamomeus | reverse complement strand
AGTTGTCTTCCACAAAGATAAAATGAAAAGAGTATTAGAGAAAAAGAATATTTGTGTCCCTACTAGATGAACAGTTGTACTGATGTATTAATAGAAAAAGAGTATTAAACAGAACAGTAACTTTTCCATTAAAGGTGGGGATCAGTTTCAGCTTTTGTGAGGAGCTGGCTTTACCCACTGCAAAACAAGGACAGGAGAATGTTTGTCCAGTGGAAGAGAAATTTGAACATATAAGTTCTGTTCTTGCTTGAATAATAGAACTTGTAACACAACCTTCATGAGGACTGGCAGTCTACCCCAGCACAGGGTTTCAGAATGGAGCTCAGAGGGGACTGCAGAGTCTCTGGGTGTGGACAGCAGAGGTGGCTGTTGGTACAAGTGACATGTGTGTGGAATTCCTGAGGAATAGTGTCTGAGCAGGCCCTTCTTCCAGGTGTTCTGTGCATGCACCAAGAGGGCTTGCAGGGTTTGGGTGCTGGGTGAGCCACCCTTGAAGCACAGGGAATTACATTGATGGAGTGAGGCACAATTTGTATCCAGGCAGAACAAACCAGGCCCCCATTATCACCATTACTGTGTATTACAGATTAATGCTGCATTTTTCAGAGAACTCAATTTGTCTCTTTTTTTCTAATGAACATGTCAGTAAGCAGCACATGGGTGGTTTTTTTCTTCCAAGTATACACATAAAAAATATTTTGCTGCAGTTTGATTAAAAATAAAATTCTTATATCTTTATTACATTTTTTTCCTCATTAATTATTTGTCTGTTGGACATTTTTGACTAATATAGATCTTCCCAGAATACAAAACATCTTCCTGGAAATATATCCAACTTAAATAACAATATAAATGTCTTTCTGAAGCTAAAACCAGCCTTACTTGTCTGTTCAAATGTTTTTAGTATGATACAGTCGATCTCTGGTTAAACCTGTTCTGTGAGTTTTCATCTTTATGTGCCATCAGTTTTTGAAGAGGCTTTGTCTTTAGACAAATACCAACAAAATGTATTCTTTCCCTTTCCCAACTGACTTCTAGAAGTCAGTTTCCAGAACTTTCTTTGGGAGCTGTATTTGAGAGCTCGGTTACATAACAAACATTGGTGTTAGCAAATTTCATACTCTGTTGTGACACCTTTTGGCCAAATAGAAAGAGATTTCCCAGAGCGGGAGTGTCTGAATGCCAGGTAGTATTTGACTGCTAGTAAAGACTTCAGTAAATATGTGCAAATTTCAAGAGAAAATATTGCTGCCTTTTATATGACTGCACAGGATGAGTGTGGGTTTTGACATTCTCATTTTGTAAGTAAATGTATGATCTCTTACAATTTTATGTTTATCAAAAATATCTGTAAAGATATTTATTTGCCTTGTGGCAAGTCTAGTAGGAGCAACAGTAGTCTTTTAAATATCTCAGTAGCAGTCATTAAAGTTTGTGTGTAAGTTAAAAATCAAATCATTGATAAACTGGAGGCATCTACAAACAGCTGGTTCATAATTAGCTGTAGGAATGTGCAAAACGGGAATAAAAGGCAGTTCATTTCCAAACAGGTTTTGTATAGAACAGCAGCATTATTTGAACATCATTTTATTTATGCACCTATTAAATGGAACACCAAATAAAAGATGAGTATTCTGAAAGCAAAGTGCCCCAAACTGTCCTCTCTGTTACAAGAATGACAGCTGGACTTTTTTTACCAGCCAGTTAAATCATGGCATTTCCCAGCAACTTCAATCTAGAACTGTGCTGAGCAGTAAATTAACTTAGGAAAACAAAACAAAGTACCTCTGCAAAAACAGCAAAGGTACAAAATTATTTTACTGGGTAAATTTGCATTTTTTGAGGTTGACTTGGGGTAACTTTGAGATTAGAAAGTCCATGTTGCATGCTGCTAGCAGCCTTTGGAAGGTGCTGCAGCTGGCCTTGCAATGGAAAACTGTAGCCATGAGGGGTGGAGCTCTATATTGTAGTAAGAGCTGAAGTTCAGCAATCTGAGGTAAAGTACAAAATGCAGATGTGTTTGGCTCAGTTGATTCTCCTGCTGACACAGCCTCTCTGTATCATTACAAACCACATTTTTGCTTCCAGCACAGTGCACACTTGTGTCTTCACATTTCAAACAGAGGCTTGAGGCTAGCCACAAAAACTAAGAAAATAAATCCAGGGAATGATATGCTTTTACAGTGTTCCTAGAATCAGTCTTCCCCTGTGGTGCCCGTCTCATTTGTGGCTGCTCCAGGGTATCCTGTTTATCTGGTCCTCAGACTACCCTAGAAGGTACAACAAAGGCAGGTGTAACACAGTGGTGAATTAAACTCAGCGTGTCCTTAGGCAGTGAGGACTCCTCTGTTCCCAGAAACAAAATGGAAACTTTCTCCACTGTGAAGATCAAAGAGTGTGCAAACCTCAGCCAGGCTCTTGGTCTGAGGAGAGCAGGTGGAATATATCATCTGTAGAGATTAGGGAATTGCATATTTGTACGGAGACATACATCCAAACATGAATTCTCATAATGGAGAAAATCAGTCACTGCCTAGAATTTATTGCAGGTTTTTTAATATCGTTTGTATGCAGTTTAACCTGTACGTCCTGCAATCCTGTATTTTCAAATTTTGAATTTAAAATGCGAGGAGGAAGAAATCAAAGGATAGAGCTAAGGATGCAAGTCCAAGTGTTATAAATGTGATACATGTGTATGTAAAAGATCCATAAGGAAAACGGTTAGTAATGTAGTCCATACCCAAAGAGAAAGACTACAAAATAGCAGGCTATGAAAGAGAAGACCATTTCCCATCAATAAATTTGATTTTAAAAGGTTTTCATTGTATATAGCACATAGAAGAATACCAAGATCTAATTTTTTCCAAAGCCTTGAAATTTGTTTAGATCTCCATTAAAGGATCATGGAATACAATTTATTGGAATAGCCCCAAATATGAAAGAAAATAATTTTTTCCTTGAGGATTTTCTTGCATAATTCCCTCTTGGTTCACCATCACACACATTCCACAGAGCTCGTAGCTCACCCCAAAGGTTTGAGGCTTTGCAGGTAAGTCAGATGGGAGACTTGGCTGGAGGTGGTGGTGAAAGGCAGGCAGAAGTGCAAATTTGATGCACAGTTTAATCTAGGGATAGAAAGGCTTTAAAATAAAATGTGTGATCTTCAGCTGATGGCTAACAGTGAAATAAATGCTTCTTGTAATTTACTAACTTTTTTTTTACTGTTGTGGAGTTTACATGTTTTGCATGGAGACTTGAAGGATCATCCCTTGTTGAGTACGCCCATTATACCATGACTGGGGAAATGCCAACATTCATCTTTATACTAATCTAAGCACTAGATAGGTTTCTTGAGAATTATTTCCCTCAAATAATAGGCTTAACTACAGGCTATATTTTAATAATGAATCCTTATAAAATCCAACCAAGAGTTTTCATATTACTTGGAATTTTCTCTCTTAAAAGTGATTTTTCTGGTTAACTGTTGCCAGTTAAAGAAACTATTGAAGTAAATCATCTTATACTGACTCATAGGTTTTAAATGCCTGAGATCTTTATTATTCAAGTATTAAAATAAGACACATTTCATTTGTTTAAAAAGTACCATTTGTGTTACAAACAAATAGAATTCATATGGGTAATGGAAATCAATTTGTTTTTTCTTTAATGAAGGCTTTCTTAAGGATATTTTTTAAAAGTTTATTACAATGAAATATCAGTGAACTTGTGGGAGAGAAAAAGGAATTGTGGTGCTCTTCTTCTGAGAGGATCATCTGGGAAAAAACCAGGGGATACAGCAGGAAATTTTGGTTTATGCTTAAAATCTTTCAGGGTGTAAGATAGAGGGAGTGTTTAGGAGCTGTGGCTGACATGGATTTTCTCACAGCTCTGTGGTGCCCATCCCTCACTGCTGCTCATTTTTGGTTGTTTTTTGCATCCTGAAGGTGTGTGGGTCTGAGAACAGGACAGGAAGAGGGGAATTATAGGTCACCTCACAATTGGTTGTATTGTATTTGCAGGGTGCCACGACATTGGAAGGAAGGGACGATAAATCTGACTCCGTGTTCTCAGAAGGCTAATTTATTATTTTAAGATACTATATTATATTAAAGAATACTAAGCTATACTATACTAAACTAAAGAATACAGAAAGAATACTTACAGAAGGCTAAAAAGATAATAATGAAAATTCGTGACTCTTTCCAGAGTCCTAACACAGCTTGGCCCTGGTTGGCCATTGAGTCAAAACAACTCACAGCAAAAACCAATGAAACAATCACCTGTGGGTAAACAATCTCCAAACACATTCCAAATCAGCAAAACACAGGAGAAGCAAATGAGATAAGAATTGTTTTACTTTTTCTCTGAGGCTTCTCAGCTTCCCAGTAGAAATATCCTGGGCGAAGGGATTTTTCAGAAAATGTGAATGTGACAAGGTTGTATATGACAGAATTAAAAAAATTATAGAGATGTTTAAAGATAAGTGGTCATGGTGTCACTAAAATTATTGGAATGACTAAGATGGGTTCTGTAGGGTAATTTCAGGTACTCTGGATTCTTACCAGACCATTTGAAAAGACATTCAGAAATAAGCACTCAGATCATGCGCACAACTTTTTACCTGTGATGACTATGATTTTCTTGATATATCCTAGAGAGAGTCACAAAAAAAAAAAAAAAATTCTTGCACTCACTTTCCTGGGTAAAAGAATAATAATAAATCAGATAATAATCTGATACAGCTGATAATAAAAATAATAAATCAGATATTCCTGATATAGCTGATTTAAAGAATTTAGGTTATCATTTAGGCTATTTATAGAAAGGTCAATTAGATTATCTGTGAATAGTGAAGGATAAATTAATCTAGCAGGCACCAAATTGCATGTATTCTACTGAAGAGGTGCAGAAGAAACTTGAGCTGCTCTCAGATGGCAATGGACCCACCCCATGGTTTGGATATGAAGCTGCAGGTACCACCTGAATAAATAATTTGGATAAGACTCTCCAGTAAAATACTTCTGCTGAAGCTGGTGAAAGCCAGGTCATTCAAGGCATTTGATTTTGCCAAATATATGCCTTATTTTTAAAGTCAGAAGTAGAAGCTTGTTAAAAACGAAGGGAGAGCCAATCTGATTAAAGTAGGGCAGTAGAAGAGAGGAGGTAGTTTATACTGAAAGTTTATGAGCTTGTCTGCTTTCACAGAGTAACAATACTAAGATATTTCCTTTAGTTTCTCCAGATGCAGATCATGTACAGATGCAAATATAGATCTAAAAGTCTTGCTTGCACACAGGTATTTCTAACCAGGAGTATTTATAGAAGCCAGGGAAACTGAAATATTTTAAATTTTAATCCCAGCAAATAAAACATCTAAGGCAAATTATTCTCAGATGAGATTCAATTGATTTTACTGTTAAAAAATCCAAATAATTTACCACACCACATTTTGGGAAGTCAGTTCAATGAAAGATTATGATACAAGATGAGCAAATACTAATGGGTGAATACTCAGAAGTGTTTGTTGAAAATTTACACCAATAAAAATGTGTTAAGGGTAAAACAAATTCTTTAGAGCTACCATTGCAGGAACAAGAGTGATGTTTGTGTTTGCATGTTCTTCATGGAAAATATGTGTATATATCCAAGTGTATACTCCAGGTGGAGCATCAGTGAGTTGCCACATAGGAAGTTACAAAAAAAAACTGTTACAATATTTAGAATAAGAGAAAATGATAAACCTTTATCCCTGCCATTTTCTTGGAAATGGCAGTTATCTTCAGATTTGTATCTTCTAATGATCTAGAAACTATTCAGTACCCTTTTGTCTGTGTGTTCTTTATTGTACTTCTTTTCTGATTGGACTTTTCTACTAGATTTTATAAAGACAAGAAAACATGAGAGAAATGCATTAGAACACTGTAAAAACTTATACTTTTGCTCATTAGATTCATAACTATAACATGCAAACAGAGCAGTTTTTAGTTCAGCCAAGTGTGTTTTATTTTATAATGTCTGGAATCCACTTCAGTCATGGTTATGAGTTTGCCATCATGATTGGTAGCTGTACCTAAACCACACATACATTGTGCAAGAGATCATTACTGGAAGTATTTAATTCACAACCTATGTTTCTCAGCTAGCAAAGCAAGGGCATTCATTGGAGTGAAATGAAACTGAAACAGAGCACAGACCTCAAGCCAGCAAAAGGAAAATAAAGTATAAAAGCACTGCATGGCTGCAAGACAGTGAATGCTCCATCACGCAGTTGTCAGCCTCCTCCTGCGGCAGTGGCCAAAGAACCCTTTATATTATGGTCTCTGGGTTGGGCTCCTAAAGCTTGAGCTGTGTAATACCTCTGACACACGCCAGTGCTTCCTGCTGCTGTCACATGCAGTGAGCAGGATGTGGCCTGGGGGAGCTGCTTCCCTCTGAGCTCCAGCTTGAGAGCCCCAGCAGCGCCGGGGATCTCTGGAATGGCGCCATGGGCACCGGGGGTCCCTGAGCACCGTCCCTAGCTCCTCCACTGTGGGCAGCCTGGGAATAAGAGAAAAGAAGGGAGTTAGGTTCATGTCAGGAATTTTTCAACATCTCAGTAAATTTCAATGTTCTACAGAAAGAGAAATTAAATGGAAGTTGAATTCTACAGAAACCAAGTCAGTCACTTGTCTAACAGGGCTGGATAGGGCCATTAAATAGTAGTTACTGACTGTAAAAATGCTTTTCCCCTCTTTCTTTTCCTATGAACTTACTGTCAATGTCACTGTTCTTCTCTCCCTCCCAAGTAAACCAAATGATAACACTTTCTGTGTCTTATTTTCAGCTTTTTGGAGGACATAGTCCTATTTCTATTACACATGTTATTCTTGCTTTATGTAGTCTGTAACACAAACTGTAATTCACTGCTGCTGAATCAAGGATGGTTTACATACTTGCAATTCACTATAGTTTTCTTGCAAAATGTCTTATGGAGCCATAACTGCACATGCAAGATGTTGTTCTGAAGGCTGCTCCAAAGCTTAGGTACTTTAAATACCACAAAAGCACTTCTGGAGTCAATATGCTTTAAAAAAGCATCAGTTAAAACTACAGAACTTTTTAGGGGAGAAAAGCAAAAGAATGACAATTGAAAGGATGAACTAAAAATATACTGCATCTATTTTTCTGAGCTCTAGAACTATTTTATTTTTTTAAATTTCCAGGAGAAAAAATTCATTGTTATACCAGATTTAAAAAAAAAAAATAGGTAGCTTATGCCCAAAGTATTGAAAAACATGAATTATTTCAGACAACAAAATTACTTTTGAAGAAGAAAATTTGTAATTGTACATTGTAGTTAATTGTAGTTATTCTGACTGCTCCTTAAAATGCACAAAACTCCACACTATATACTCAGATATTAAGAAAAAATTATATTGTTTCATTGTGCTTGGAAGTTTTATTTCCTCTGCATCATTATTTTATTTCTGTTTATTTCTCTTAGAAACTTGCTTTTGAATTGCATGTAACAAATGCAAGACTGTAGGCATCTCTTCCTGTAAATACATGTTTTTATATCTAGTTTGGAATATGCAATTTGCCAAAAATATCAGGTGACTCTTTTTATGAAGTGCTTAGGAGGTTTTAGTGCATTCATTACACGTGTTGAACTAAGTGAACTAAATGGCTATGCTTGAAACAAGAGGCTATAAATAAATAAATGCACTTTGAGGGTCAGAAATCTGTGTAGGTTCCCAAACTTACTAATGTTATAAGTTGAATAAGGTTTGTGTCAGTGGGCAGGCCACAGCTGCTGTTCTTGAGCTGGCATTTTCTCAGGCTGCCAAAAAGCATCTGCATCACTGGGCATGTTCTGTATACTCGAGTGAGAAGAGCAAGAGCTGCAGGACCTTCAGTCTCTGCAGCCGATCACGAAGGACAGCAGACTCAGAGAGTTTCTCTACAGCCCCCTCAGAAATCTCACAAGAAATTAGAAGTAAGGATGGTCTCATCTCATCTACAAAAACTTTTCTATTGCAAGAAACAGGGTTAGTGGTACAAAGTAGTAGATTAATTAGAGATTGAGGATCCTGGAAGAACAGAGATCCATATGGAAGTTCTCAGCCTCAGGGAACCAGGCACACAGGTATTTTGTGTCTTATGAGCTGGGTTGCTTTTCCCTCTCTTCTTTTGATTGTGAAAGTTTGCTGGCTTTTTTGCCTTTAGCTAAAGAGAGAAATAATTTATAAGCTTTTTATAAACCTGGAACAAAAGGTTTTGAAGTTACTGACAAAGAGCAGCAGTAATAACATTGTGGACTTACAGGAGGAAGATAAATAGGAATATCTGTAAGAAGAAATATATTTTAATTTATAACCATTTGTGCTTTTCAGTCACTTTCAAATAATTCAGTAGGGATGTTATGTGTTCCTATTTACAGGAAAATCTTTATGTAGTCTAAGTCAATAAGACTTTTGGCAGAGGGTTCAATAGCAAATGACATTTGAAAAAATGTTTTAAGGTTGCATGTGTGAAGCAACAAGTTGGGGATCTATCTACTTGCAATTTTTCATCTTGGGAATATATGTCAGAACTCAATGTAGTAATGATTTTCTATATTTTTCCTATGTCAGAATTTCAGAGAGAGAAGAAATTGAGTTATTTATAGACTTCTCCATAATTATAAATGTGATCCCTATTCAAGGTTAAAAGAAATGGGGAGGAACTATATTGGGAAATGCTTATTAATCATGTTGGATTAGATTTATAGATATGCCTTTCATAGTGGAAGATGATACACGAGTCAGTAGTTTAAATTGTTTTGTCCTAAAGTTAGAGTAAAAGTGGCAAATACAAGGTTTTTAACTCAGTTTTTCCCCCATGTGCACTGCTTTGCTGAGATGTTGTAATGACATTTTTGGTGGTGGAAATAAAATATGAACCCTCGTTTTTGATAGTGTCTCTTTCAGTTGTGAGTTCTATCAGTATAAATAAACCAGAACATATAACATTTATATGATCGCTACATAGAGCCACATTTCATTCTGGTTACACATGGACTAAAACCACTGAGCACTGCAGAGAGATTTGGAACCAAGATTTTTAGTTTAATAAGAAATGGGAAATTGATACACGGTCATGGGAAATATAATACCAAATTCTTTATTATTTAGATACATATATAGGCAGTTGTATGATAACAATATGTTCAAGTTTTGTGCAGAAAGAAAATTGACAGCGCTATCCATATTCCTGTGTTTATTTTCTGAACTGTACAGATTTAGCCAGTTATTTGTCATTAACTTTTTTTAACCTTTACAATTATCAATAGTAAAAAATACTGTACCAACCACATGCTTTAACCAGAAAGCTCTGTGTGCTTTTTGTCCTCCATTGTGACAGAACCATGAAGGAAAATGAGCCACAAAGACTTCATAAGTGATTCATTGCTTCCATCAAAGCAATATCATTTTAAATTGTACTTTCATTTGTCTTTTCCCTGACAGGAGGCATTGTTGATAAGGACCTTCGTCACTACCTCAATCTACGGTTCCAGAAAGGTTCGGTGGACCATGAGCTCCAGCAGATCATAAGAGACAATCTCTACCTCCGCACAGTGCCATGTAAGTAGGCTGGAGATGGACAAACCTGGCTTTTTAGTGGCAATAGACTGTCTGGGTGAGTGCTGCTGAGGCCCTTTGCAATGCATGAAGAGGTGGTCTGTGGATAAAACAGCCTTCCTGTAAATAGATTTGTGGCTTCGTTCCAGTCTTCTACATTACTGCTGAGAAACTCAGCTGTGCAATGCTGGTGTTTTCGTGGTGTTTTCAAAGCTGTAATTTTGTAAAGTCTCTCTCTAGAATAATAATAATCTTATTTCTTCTGTAGTCTCAGGAAGCAGAAATTTAAAGAGAAAAAAAAAAAAACAAAACAGTTTTCTGGGCTGGTTCAGTGGATGTCCAACAGAGAGTTTGATCTGCCTCATGTTTCACATATCCATTATGTAATAATGCCATTGGATTTAGAAAGCAGTAGGGCAACAGAAGAAATGTATAAGCTAGATTTTGTTTGAATGCAACAGGCATGGCAATGAAAGTTTGTAATGTCTTGCATATGTGTTTGTTGCCACATAAGTCAATATTCAAAATATTCTGAAACCTCTAAAATAGTTTTTGTTGTATTGACCATACTCAGCTACTTCAACAGTGGACATGAAATTAAGCAGTCACGCAAGCTGTGCCCGACTGTCAGGGCCATGCCTTTCAGAACAGATCTACTTGGCTGACAGACAATATGTCATTTAAAATGGACTGAAGTTCCATTATTCTTCCCTCATAAAATAATTGCTTAGCAGACATAAAATGGTTTTGGCAAAAAGGGGGTGCACTTTTGAACTTACAGCTTGACACTGAAATGATAGGCAGAGGAAGGTGTACTGAGGAAGTGGCTGTACTATTTACATGGTAGTGAGTGGGTACTCTGAAACTAAGTTGTGAATGCTACTGTGTGTTTTTTCTTTCATAATATTAAAGAATGGAGCTTTGAGAAGATCCTCCTAAAAAAATACATCTAAATTCCTAATTTCTAATGTTCCATTTGCAACTGATCTGAAAGGAAGGTGGAGAAAAACATTTAAAAATTATTGCCTGTATGCAGAAAACAAAAAACGTTACATTTATGTGAGAGTTATGATGAATTAGGTTTGCCTGAAAATGCTGAGAAACATCACAGCTGAAGTGGAAATGCATGTACAAAAAAGTTTTGAGACTAAATCCCACTTCCAAGGATGTCTGGGTGCATCATTAGCCTAAGCATATTCTTATTTTAACCCCAGTCCATACTCATTAGTGCCACAGGTCTAGGTTAAAGAAGAAGGAAAACACAACGATATTGTGTGACTACTGCACAGTTGTATGACAGACATTGTCAGCAATATGGGCACAATGAATATTTCTTGGGGTTGTTTTATTTTCATTCAAGGCAATAATAAATCAGTGTCAAGTAAAATAGAGTACCCACAGAAGCAAATTTTTCATTCAAAATGTAACACTACAACCACAAAGACTGCAATTTGGAACCTATAAACAATACAGCCTTTTCTTTCTGCTGTGGCTTCTCCATCTTCTGTGTCACTTTAGGTTAAATTCTTAGAATTCTTAGGTCATTATTGTATTATATAGTGAGCGTTTTTGACTAAGTAAAAACTGCATTTTGAAATATAGTATAGTGTTGCAGATGGCACATGCTGATTTACCAGGTGAGTTGGCAAATATTCTTGGAGAGTGGAGGATTCATTTCAGTAGTTGTGGTAACAAAAAGAAGCAAAACACCAAACTCTACAGTGCCTAATTGGTATATTTTCTTCAATATTTTCTTTAAAATTCTGTGAAAGTAATCCTTTTTAAAAGAGGGTATTTAAAAAAAAAAGAAATTATAAAATGCAGACAGGATGATATCTGGTTAGCTAAAGGATTTTTCATAATCAGTCAAATAAAAAGGACACCATCACACAGTTTGCAACCAAAATTTTCTCTAGATCGTAATTGCAGTGAAAATCTTTTTTAAATGCAATTTTACTCTGTCCCCAGCATTCATGCTTAGGAGGGAAAGTGTTCTCAACTA